>JAOTIZ010000009.1:22364219-22376161 GCA_027123425.1 Erythroxylum panamense
TTCAGGGTGTAAACTTCGGTTTCTCCCTTTTGTTTCCATGGAACCCTCGAGCCATTTGTATGTGCATTGCATCTTTGGATTGACAAGTATGTTGCATATATTGAGTGTTTTGTAGTGATGATTAAATGGATTTTTGTGTTGATGTGATGGCATTTTCAACTATGAGTTTTGAATTCAAAATTCGAATTTGACTGAGATTTGGGAACAAGTGTTTTATGAACTCATTATGACTTTTATTCGACAAACGAACTTTTCACCGGTTTTGCTTGTTCTTTGTTATAAACCTGTTACCCACGAGCTATAAGCTCACCCCCCTCTTTCATCCCCACCTCCAAGTTTCAAGATGGAGATCGGATGAGAGAAGGGTTCGACGTCTATTCGTTACTTGCATGTTTTGGCTTTTAAGTTATTGGTTGCAAGATTCATATTTCAGATATGATAAATTGATTTATGGATTTGTATAAAGAATGTAAAAGTGAATTACGGCTTAAGTAAATGAAATATGAAATTGTATATCGAATTGAGAAATGGGAATGATTTGTGTATGTATGAATATGAATGAATGTATTTTTTTGAATATTGAATAATGTGATTTGGATTCCGGACGGGGTGTCCGATGATTCTGAGTATTGTTTGGGTATACAGAAGTGTAATTTGAGCACTTTGCAGGTCTGGGTTAGTTGTATTATGCAGTCGTTATGCTGCCAGAACTTGTATGATAAAAGAAAGATAAGGATGAGATTATTGATTTTGTCAATAAGAATGTGATTAAGAGGAAATTTTGTGATTTAAGTTTCTTTTTTAGGATGTGATTGTATAAGATTGAATAAAGCGAATAAGTAAGGAAGGAAAAGAAAAATTTTATACCGGTATCAGATTTGGCTTAGTCTTAAGGTATCCAACGTGCGTCTTCTAATATCTAATTTATGGATGTCGGAAAAGTTGATTTGGTCTATTCGGATAGTTTATGCTTCCGTCCCTTCGATTTGGATTGTTTTCGATTTCTTTCGCTTTCGTCGAGTACGAGTTACTTATGCTTTGCATATGTGTTCGATTGTGATTCTAAGGTTGGGTTCCAGAAACGGGATCCAACATGTGATTGCTCCGTTTTGTTTCTTTGTCTCTGAAAATTTGCAAATCTGGGCTTTTCGATTTCGATTTTTCTTTGGCTCATTAAGTATTCGATTCGACTTCTTTTTGGTTTTTCGTTTCATTTTGTAGTTGGGTCTCGGGTCCAACATTTGATATATTAAGAGATCACAATTCAATTTCTATCTATTTTAATTAAGATTACTTGACTAGATCTCAAGAGGGGGTAATAATAATTATTGGATATCTAGGATCAAGTAGGATTAAATCAAAAAGGTGAAGTGAAGCCAAATAAGGATAAAAGTAATTCATAATTTTCATCATTGATTAATCAATTAAATTCACTACAACTTAATTCATTGTTTATTTATTAATTCATTGTTTTTAGTTTAATTCTTAGTTATTCATCTTAGTTTTTTCTTTAAACAAAGTTTACAAGAATTATTAGGTAACTACTGAATCCTTGTGTAAGGATACTTTTTATACTATAAGTTACGATCTGTATACTTACATAATAAAGAAAGTTTTTCATTTAAAACTTCAACAAACCTTCTAATAAGTGCTTAACTATTGCTTATTTAAGTGTTTTTATTATTTTTGGTTTAGATTCGTTCATATTGTGTTTTTATGTTGTAGTTCACTTATTTGAAGAAAAAGGAACGAAATGGGACAAATTTGGGATGATTTGGGACTATTTTTATTGGAGTTATGTAAATATAGTGTCCTAGAAAGTAAGTGTATTTACATGTAACTTAATCTTCTTCAGTTATAGTTTTGTAATGAAAATATTTATTATTAATAAAACAAAAGAGTTTGGTTTTATTTATATAAGCATTATACATCTAGTCATAAGGTATCGAGATTTTTTTGTAAATAGTATACATATAAGTAGAGATGTCTGGGAAACATGTATATTATTAGAATATAAATTAATTGATTGACAGTTTAATAATCAAGTTGGTCCCTTGATTATGGTGTAGACTGTAGTGTTGCAATTTATCACCATGTAAGTAAAGGAGTTTGCTTCAAGGGAATGATGAGTTTCATATCATGATAGTAGTCAACTATCGATAATGACACTATTAAATGAATCTAGAATCAAGTATGTTTTCAAGAATAAAGCAGGCCATTACTTTAGTCGTAAAACTTACATTTTAGCATTTGCTTATTATGGGCTACAATCTTGATGAGTGGGGAACTCGTATGTGTTTCATTATAATTCTTGATATGATCGGTATGGATTTTTATAGAGTATTAATCTAGTGTCTACATGTTGGAATTATTAATTGAAACATGTATCAGAGAACATTCACTCAAATAAAGAGTTTATAGTGATATTATCATTTTTAGATGTTTTATGGAGATTGGTGAGTAAACTGGCGCCAGGAGTTGATGGACTAGTTACCTATCAAGTCTTAACACCAAGATGAGATCTTGTGTGTTAATCACCATATAGAGTAGGAGATCTAGAAGGAAAAACCAATATAAGGACAAAACGATAATGTTACCTTTTGTTGTGCAAATGGCTATAATAAGGTTTATAATAGGGTTTGCAATTGGACATCTTATTTGAAATATATGTTCTCATAATATTTAGTAATTCAAGAGTTCAACTAATTTTCTTTAGTGGAATAACATTTAGTTAATAAGGTAGAATTAATTCTAATGAGATTAAATTAATTATGGGCTTATTGGAGCTTGAATTATCTAATTCTAATAAGATTCTCCACTTGGCTTCAAGGAAGGTTATCAAGCAAAGTAAGAAATATAAATGGAGGTTTTAAAGCCTATAATTGAATGTTGGGCTTACATTAATTAATGCTTAATTATAAGCCCAAATGTACATTTAGAAATGGGCGAGACTTTAGTTTAATTTGATTATTTAAATTAAAACAATATTCTTAAAGAAAGGAAGGTGCAATTTCGGTTTTATTAGGGCTGAATGTGCAGCTGCACATTTAGCGTTGAATTGCTAAATAAAGTTGGTATTTATCATGCATTATCGTCATTAAATGGAATAATGATCTTACCATTAAATGGTTTAGTGGTTGTCTTTTAATGATGGCATGTAATGTAACCTTTTTAACATTCATTTGATTAAAGATGAAAGAGGTATATTTGATGGATGATCTTCCTTCTTTCATCACTGAAACTGAAATTGACACATCGTTTTAGGTTATTGATCTTGTCATATAGCCATCTTAAAACAAATGAGAAGAGTCTCATTTAATGACTTCCTTATGTTTGATTAAAGAAAGGTGTGATGCATTGGATGCCTCTCTCTTCTTTTATGCATAACCGAAATTGACAAGGTGTAAGAGAGGTGTTCTTGCATTTTTTGGTCTCTCTCCTTTCTTGCATGTGTTAGCTAAAATTTGCATGAGAAGTGTCTCATCTTTGGCTTATTTCTTTTAAGAAAAATCTCCTCCAAAGTTTTCTTCTCCTTTCCCACCAAAGGATCTTGTTAACCAAGTTATCCAAGAAGAACAAGTGGTAGATCGGATTGATTGAGGATACAATATCGAGAAGAGGAACCAATAATAAGAAGAAGAGGATACTTCACCTAGGAGAGGATATGTTGCCGAGGATAGGAAAGCACAATGAGGAGTTAAAGCTGTAGTGAAGGAGTCACTAATATTATCTCCATCTTGTTCTTATGATAATTATTTTCCATATATCATATCATGTATGGTGATATGTTGATTTGGTTATCTTGCTTCCGTTGTGTTATGATTTCTAAAATAGTTTTGAAATCTACCGTTTAACTAAATCTTGCATGTTTTCTTTTTCGATCCAACAATAGCCTATTGTGATGAGGTGGTGAGGAGTAATCCAAGAGCAACCTGCTTTGATATTAGGTTAAATTTTGTAAGCTTGGGCCTAAATAAACTTAGCACATATAGGCTTGAATGAGGTTTCATCCTAAAACCATTAGTGATAGGAAGAGTAACTTACTAGGCTTATATGCATGTTTAATGCCATATATTCTTTCCATGTGGGACAAACTCCTAGTTATATTTCAACATGTATAAACATTACATCCAATTATCCATACATAACTATTGGATATGACTATATTACTTTTGATTAAATTCTCCCTTTTCTAGTGTCTTTAATTCATTTCCTTTCATTAACTCAAAATACAAATTAAAAAAGGAGTACACAATTTTCATAAAGGAGGTTTAACTAATGGAACAATTTATCCTAACAGCCTCTTAATTTAAAAGGTTATTGATTCTAAAACAATTTCAACTCATTAAAAACAATGAAGATGATGATTAGCTGAGAGGGAAGACATATTAAGACCAATTCAAATAAGTTTTCTTGATTTTAAATTATTTTCTCAGTAGTTAATTTATTTAAAATACATTATTTACACTATTATATTCTCTTAATTGCTTACACAGTATGTACCCAAAAAATTGTGATTGATGAATATACCATTATTAAAATTAAATAGATATTTAATTTATTGTTATTATATATGTCCTTTATAAAATAATAGAAAACACATTTATATTTAAAATTGTGATATCTTTTTCTTTGATTAAACATATAAAGAATAATCAACCCATATATAATAATTATACATAAAAATTAACAACGAAAGATTTATTGAGTTAACCGAGATTACAAGATATATTTTGAACACAAAAACTATAGTTATTGTTAATTACTTATTTTTTTATGCCTTAAAAAGGAAGAAATACGAAATAAGTTAACAAACACTTTATAAAGGTCAGATCCATTCAAATCAAAGAGAAGACCAAGAATAGAAAAGATCAAGTGGTGCTTTTGTGGGTACTCTCATTTCTTGTCAACAAACACTTTATAAAGGTAAAATCTATTCAAATCAAAGAGAAGACCAAGACTAAAAAAGATCAAGTGGTGCTTCTGTTTGATACTCTCATTTCTTCTCAGAGCTATAAGAGATGAAAGAAATATTCGCATTTTTCAAGATAGAAGTATGACCAAGGATCAATTCAACAACAAGATACTTCAGCAAATGAAATGTCATATCTTCTTATATAAATACATACTTCAAAATTTGGACTATTGTAACGTAATATGAAGTATGTAGTCTGTAGTTCATGGATAGCCTAGATATATAGGAGGGTGAATTTTTTAAAAAAATTGAATAATTGAATCAACAATGGTGAAGCTATGTCAACATTACAATGAGTTCATATAAAGGAAAAACAGATAAATTACAAAATCATAAAGCTAATGACGCATCATATTACAAAATTATGAAATGTTAACAATAAACATTGCAGATTCCATTTGGTCTTCATGTCTAAGGATAGTTTATACCAATCTGATTTACCTATTATGAGAGCACAAATCTAGTTGATTATGTCATCAGCTAGAAGGTACTAGTGAATTTCCTCATATTCCTGTATATCCCCTTGTTTCTTTCCTTCCATATAGCATAAATAGTCATAGTAAAGGTAGTTTTGTATAAAGGAGTAGTACGAATTATCCACATTAAAGATGAAGTCCAGTCATAATTTAAGAAGGCAATAGTGTAAAACTCTGCTCCAAACCTTTTTAGTATAACTACATTGAAAGAACAAATACTCTCTATTTTCTTCCAACTCCTTACAAAGAACACAAATTGGGTCATAAATTCCAAACCACGTGTTATATGTACAAATTATGTTCTTAATAACTAGCCAAGGGAAAATAGAGGCATTCAGATTAATGGAACATTTCCAAAGAAGATTGAACTAAGGAACATACCTTACATCTTCCTGCAAAGCCTTATAGAAAAACTTGTTGGTAAAATGACCTAAGGCATCTAGGACCCAGGTAATTGAATCTTGCCTACTAATATCATTGATATGAGTAAGATAGGGCTTGAGTAATATGAATCCTATGAAGTTGACATATAAAATAAGGACTCCTAGGTACTTGAAAGGAAGAGCATGAAGTTAAAGTTTGGTAATCCTAGAGAGTTTCACCGAGTTCCTCACATATTTAGAGCACTATAAACTATTTTTCTAGACATTCATGACTAGGCCAAACCATTTAAAAAATTGTATTAGAAGATCTTTAAGTAATTGCCTTGAGTGTAAGTCTAACCTCGAGAGAAGGATCAAGTCATTAGAAAACATCAAATAAGTGAGTTTGGAGGCCTTACATTTACTATAGTAGTGAAAATTGCCATTGGGTCTTATAACCTTGTTGAGGAGTTGAGAAAGGCCTTCCATGATATGAGTGAATAAATAGGGTGAGAGAGGGTCACCGTGTCAGATACCACAAGCACAAGAGAATGGCTTGGTAGGAATTCCATCCACCAAATATTGATAGACTTAGTTTGAAAACACATCATAATCTAGGTAATGAACTTAGTTAGGAATTCAAAAGCCTCTAGAGAACATTAAATGAATTTCTAGCTAACTGTATTAAAATCTTTATAGAAGTCTATCTTCCAACAACAATTTTTAATATTCCTTCCAGAATTTTACTCTTTCAAGAGCTCTTGCATAAGCTGTATGTTGTCCCCAATAGATCTACCTTGTATAAATGCACTATGAGTAGAATTGATCACTAAGGATAAAGTATTCTTTAGTTGATTAGCAAAAAGTTTAACAATGACCTTATAAACCGTGTTGGCACAAGAGATAGGCTTGTAGTCCTCCAAAGTATCAAGGTTCAGCTTTTTGGGAACTAGACATATATATGTATGATTTATCTCCTTCAAAATTTGACAAGAGGATAATCACTCTAAGACTAATTTAGTAAACATTTTACCCATGATCGTCCAAGTTTTTTTAAAAAACCCTGCGACGAACCCATTATGACTTGGAGCCTTAGAAGGATGTAAATGGAATAAGGTCTCCTTAACTTCCAAGCTAGTGAACAGAGTTGATAATATGTCCTTGAGTTTTTGTGAGAGAGGGCTATCAAAGTGAGTAGATATGATAAGTATCATTGGAACTAGCTTCAGTACCCATTATCTATAAAAAGAACTCCCTTGTTAGTATAGATAAAGTAGCTAGATCATAAAATGAATTATCCAAGGAGTCTCTAAGTTCATCAATTGAATTTCTGTTCCTCCTTGCTAGAAGAGACGCATGGAAGAATTTGATATTGGTGTCCTCATCCCTAAGCCAATTAACTCGAGTTTTTATGTTTTAATATAGAAGCATGCAACGCTAAAGCTTCTTGATGATCCTTTAGTCTAGCACATTCAGTCTGCTTCAGAAGAGTGTTATAAAGAGATAGATAGCAAGCCTTTTGAACCTCAATCAGCATCTGATGGTTGACCTTAGTCCATCTCTAGTTTGCTTTTAAAAAACCTTCAAGGGAGTTTTTAACCCTTCTCAACTTTTGCATTAATTAGAAAGATTTATAGCCCTCCACTCTGTGGCTCCAACAAGAACCCACCAAGTCCATAAACCCTTCCCGCTCGGTTATACCAATAAAGAATCTAAAAGGAGCCCTAGGAAGTTGAACAGTATGAATATGGTGAATGATAACATAGGAATGATCAGAGAATGAGTTTTCCCCAAATTTTGCATAGGATTGAGGGTATTGAGCTAGCCAACTTTGGTTTACAACAGCTTTGTCAAGCTTTTCTCGAATCAGTAAGTGACCTTGTTGCTTATTAAACCAAATGAAAAGCCTCTCTTTATAACATAGATCCATGACTTTGGCATTGCTAAAAAAGTCTACTAATTCTTGACTACTATTAGTGTGAATAGGAGGGTGAACATAGTGATGTAATAGATGTGTTCTAGTTTTCTTTTTGTAACTCTGTTTGTACACTTTGATTGCCTTTAATGGCTTAATTTATCACCTTTTTCTTAACAAAATCAAGATACAAGAATTTTACAAATTCATTTGCAATTTTCTTACATCTTCTATATGATTAGTTTAAATTTTTAAGGGCTCTTAATGTATACACATGTTATATTTTGAACTTAACACATACATTTTTTTAATGATCAAGAGGAATTAAGGTTTTCATTTGAAGGAAAAACCCTTTTAATATTCAAAATAATTTTAAGAAACTTTTTAGATAATTTTAAATCAATTTTAGCTAAAAGAATATGGTTTGATCTTTGAAAGAATTAGAAAATTCTTTGAAAATATATTTGCAAACATACTGGTCAACCAATGTATAGGTTTGGTCAACCAATATATTATTTTTGGAAACAATGATCAACTAATGTTTATGTATGGTCGACTAGTACATTAGAAGAAGTAAAAAATCATGTACCATAAGTTTGTATATTTTATTGGTACAACTAATAGTTTTTGCGTCCAACCATAATATAAAGTTATTATATATATAGATACTCAAGTATTTGAACATCTTTATGACATTAAAGGGTTACAATAAGACATTTGCAAGAGTTTTTTTTTTTTAAGGGAAATTTGCAAGAGTTTTTAGGTATTTAAAACAATTCCTTTATTGACTGTGAGTCTTGACCATTAAAGTGCTCGAATAAGATAAATTCAAGTGGTAAGCGTCAATTTGGACTGGTTTCAAAAAGATTGTACCAAGGTTTCTCTTTATCCGAACAACAATTATTGTAAGAAGAATCCTCCTCACCTAATTGAAAGAAAAATTTGGTAGAATTCGAAAAGAGATTTGAGAAGTGGACATAGGTAATGATTAATTGTCAAACCACTTACAAAGTCGGCTTGTAATTTCCCTTCCCTCCGCTTTTATTTACATTATTCTTAGTTGTCTTATAGAGACTGATTAATTTGGCATTTTATTTGAATTCAATCAAATTTTATTTACAAATTGAAAAAAAAATGTTTTAAATTTGCCAGTAGCACGCTTCGTTTGGGTGTCATTAGATACCAACAAATTTAATAAAAATATTAAAGCATATGCTATCAAATAATTATTAATCACATGTAAAACAAAAACATTAATTAGTGTATAAATATCAAGATTTTGCGTAATAAAAAAATGTACCGGCCTCTTTAATACATATTTTTTTTCAATACAGCCTCACATAAAGAGTGCTTTGTATACATAAAACTAACTAGAATTTCTATTACAAGTTTATACTGATTTTAATACCTTTGTTCTATCTATTTACATCTGTGTGCGAAATTAAACACAAACTATTTTATATAATTAAGAACAATTTTAAATATTTATATATAATTTATTAATCTAAAGTAAGTAATTAATAAAAATTCTCAGATTTTAAAATTATTCTAAGCCCATTTAATATGTTCTATTTTCCAATACAATTTAAACTTTTATATACAAGTAACTTCTGTAAACTTCTCACACATTTAATAATGATGTATGCTAAGTGCTAACTATATAATTATATGATTATACAAGTGAAAGTTATATTTAATCCTCAAATTTGTATTAAAAGTTAAAATTTAAGAATGGTCTTAATATTTATTCGCCTATAAATAAGCCTCCAAAGTTACAAAAAGCACATTAACATGTTCTCAGGTAGGCGGAATCCTGATTTTGTTCACTTCAAGTGAGTCATGATAGCACGATTCCAATCTTCCAAAGTCACAAAAACCTACAAACCTATAATGAGAAACCCCGGACAGCACGTACATCTTTTCGTAATAAGCACGGCAAAGATAAAAATACAGTACACCGGCCAGCACGTACTTTGTTGTTTTCATGCCCATACTGACGCTTCATACATCATCAATTTACCGCCTTGTTTTCAGAACTCGAAGCACCTTGTTTGCAATGTGGATGTACTGACGAGGTTTTACTGTAAAACTTTTATAGGAAAATAAATTTAATTACCTAAAATAATCATTAACTTCATATTATTCTCATTATATGACACGTAAATATGTCATAATCTTGTTTCTTTCTGAATAAATTAATTTTTTTCCTTTAATCTCTTCTTGCTTTAAGATAATTTTAAAAGATTAATATTCGTTTTCTTTAAATTCTAATTGGTAGGGAAAGTACCAATTTATTTCCTTTATAATTTAATATGATACGTGTATCAAATAATCGAATGGACAGTGTTTAGTGTCTTGAATTTTGGTGAACAGTAAACGGGTCATAACCCGCCTTGAAAGAAGGAAAAAATAAGAGTTCAATGGGCAGTATGGACCTGGCCCAATTTTTGTATTTTTTTAAGAGTGACCCAAACTAGTTAGATATATATGTTATGAATCCAGTTCTAGGGTTTTATCACTTGTAATGGTTCTCTATGACGGAATAAGATTGCTCTTCCCTTGTCCATAGACGTAGGTCGCATTGACCAAACCAGGTAAATCTTGTGTGTTTTTTGCTTATGTTTTTTTTTCCTATTGCGTTGCATTTTTTTTCTCATTAACTGGTATCAAAGCAAGGTTTTAAAAGATTCAGATTTTTTGGATTTTGTTTTCAAAGATTGAATTTTTGTTGCAATATTTGGGAGGTTGTTTTGTCTGTAGTTTAGGAAGATGGCAACTTATAAGTTAGATGTTGATAATTCAATAGGTCGAATGATTTCGCTATGTGGAAGATTATGAGGAGGGCTCTTCTGGTTCAGCAGGGATGTGTGATGACACTAGATGGAGAAGGTAAATTGTCCGAGAAACTATTGATGATGGAGAAGAATGAAATTATGGAGAAGCCGCAGAGTGATACGGTTGAGTCTAAGCCATGAAGTGTTGCGTGAGGTGTTGCGTGAAACAACTACTGCGGGATTGTGGGAGAAACTGGAAAGCAGGTTTCAAAAGAAATCTCTCACAAATTGTTTATATCAGAAGCAGAGCTTGTATACCTTTCGAATGACAGGAAGTATGCAGGTAAAAGATCATCTTAATAACTTTAACCGAATTGTCTTAGATTTACAAGGCATTGGGGCTAATATTGATGATGAGGATCAAGCTATTATTCTTTTATGTTCTTTATTGAATTCCTATGAGAATTTTGTTGATACTATGTTGTATAGGTGAGATAGTATTTTTGTCGGTGACGTGAAGGATGCTATGCAGTCTAAATAATTAAAGAGAAAGGTCTTTAGTTTTGATGAAGATGGTGCATAAGCAAGTCTTGTTGTTAGCAGGAGTAGGAACACTGAAAGAGATGATGGTGGGATAGGTAGGTCATATTCCAAATCAAGGGCTGAAGCAACTAAGTGTTTTCTCTGTAAAGAAAGGGGGCATATCAGGAAGGATTGCCTATAGCGAAAGAAGAGAAACAAGAAGAAGGAATCAAGTAGTAGTAGTAATGCTGCAGTAGTATAAGGCAACTCCGATGAAGGAGAGGGCAATGATGTTTTGATTGCCAGTACTTCTATTTCTACAAAAATATTGGGTCATGGAAACTGTTGTATCTTATCACATGACTTTCTCAAGCAAATCGATTCATTCATTCAAAGAGTGGAATGGCACAGTAAAGTTTGGTGATAATAAGGAGCTTAGTGTAAAGGGCAGTGGTTCGGTGTAGATTAAGATGCTTGGTGGAATTATCAGAACACTTGATGAGTGGTATGTTCATGATATGCGTATGAATTTGATTTCTTTAGGTACCCTAGACAAACAAGGGTATGGTTCCTCTAGTGGCGATGAACAATTGAAGATTCTAAAGGGTGCTTTAGTAGTGATGAAAGGCAAACTACAACATGGAATTTATATTCTGATTGGTAGTTCAATGACAGGAACTGTGACAGTATCTTAGCCCTTAGAGAAGCATAATGACAGTACAGAGTTATGGCATTATAGACTGGGTCATATGAGTGAAAAAGGGCTAGCAATATTGAGGAAACAAGGATTGTTAGATGGAGCAGAGACTGTGTTGGACCCCACTGCCGGAGCCCAACATCGGATGCTGAACCCCGCTGCCGGAGCCCAACATCCTAACTGAGAGCGTGGTGCTGGACCCATGAGACGTGCTAATTATG
>JAOTIZ010000009.1:22389123-22402219 GCA_027123425.1 Erythroxylum panamense
TAATAAATAAGTTAAATTTAATTATTTAGTCAATTATATAAATAAATCAATTTGTGAAAAGGATATAAAAGGAAAAAGTTAAAAAATACATGGCTAAAGTTATCTTTTTGTACTTTTGGTGTAATGAATAGTAACACATCAAACATTGCACTAAATTTTTTGATATTTTAGTGTCTTGATTGGAGAAGATTTTTTGCACCAAAACACTAAATTTGGTGTTTTGGTATCTCGGTTAGAGACGGGCTTATTACTGGCCGTTTCTAACTCTTGCGTATTTAGCGAAATTTCTATTACCCAAAAAAATATCCGTTGGGCACAAACTTCGGTAGGACGTGATGATGTGTGATCTGAAGTCATCCACGTGTAAATCACGCCTGATGTCACCCACCAAAGGAATATCTTTCTGTCACAGTCAAATCAAGGTGAAAACCAAATGACCTCACTAAATTTGCTTTTGCTTAAAACGTTGTTTTTCCCCCACATCGTTTTCCAACCTTGCAGCAACATGAGCACTACTACAGAGAAAGCTCGCCCGAACCAAGTCGAGGAAGGAAAAGACGAGGTCATTGGATATGCTATGCAACTTGCACTTGGATCTGTGCTACCTATGACACTAAAAGCAGCAATTGAGCTTGGCGTTTTCGAAATTATAGCTCGAGAGGGTTCGGACGCTAAGCTCTCTGCCTCAGACATTGCAGCCAAGATTTCCACGCAAAACCCTGACGCACCCTTGCTGCTGGACCGTATTCTTAGGCTTTTGGCTAGCCATCAAGTGCTTGGCTGCACCGTGGATGGGACGACGAGGTTCTACAGCCTTAATCCAGTTGCTAAATACTTCGTCAGTAATCAAGACGGTGTGTCTTTGGGCCCCTTGGTGAATTTAGTGCAAGACAAGGTCTTTCTGAGCAGCTGGTTAGTTTTTACAAAAATCTGCTTCTATCCCGAAATGATTTGAATTGTTTGAATGGTTGCTATTGTTATATATGTCTCGTCATTTTTAAGGTCAGTATATTAAATTACAAAACGTAATTATAATTTTATCTCTAATTATAATTAAAATTTATTTAAAGCGCAATTATATCTGCATCAATCATTATTGATCGCATAGTCATATAGACATAATCCTACTTAAATACTTGATTTTGATTCTCTTCAATCCTCAACTAGAACATCACTTTATAATGCCAATTTTTTCATAACAACTGTAGTGTATGTATATTGTTTTCCCTGCTAACAATTTTAAAACACAATTTTTTATTTTAGGTTTGAATTAAAAAATGCAACTGTTGAAGGAGGAGTTCCTTTTAATATGACTCATGGGATGCATGCCTTTGAATACCCAGCGGCCGACCCTCGTTT
The DNA here is from genome assembly GCA_027123425.1 of Erythroxylum panamense. NCBI lineage: Eukaryota > Viridiplantae > Streptophyta > Magnoliopsida > Malpighiales > Erythroxylaceae > Erythroxylum > Erythroxylum panamense. Next base: position 22,390,483 of record JAOTIZ010000009.1, read on the forward strand.
CAACCAGATTTTTAACAGTGCAATGACCAATTCCAGCACTTTAGTCATCAGACGTATCCTCGAATCGTACAAAGAATTTGAGAAATTAAAGCAGCTGGTTGATGTGGGTGGTGGCGTTGGACATACAATCCATATGATAACTTCCAAATATCCTCATATCATGGGTATTAATTTTGACTTGCCCCATGTTATAGCAGATGCTCCAGCCTACCCTGGTATAGTTATTTCGTTTCTAAGTACTAATGTTGATGTCCAATTCCTTAATCTTTGTCTTAATCACCAAATCATTAAAGTACTACTTATGACTGACATATCCGTAGAATGAGACATCAAATATACAATCGTCTAGGGCCTCATGTAAACGATAAGGCTTGTCCATGTCCCAGGTGTTGAACATGTTGGAGGAGATATGTTTCAAAGTGTTCCGAACGGAGATGCTATTTTCATGAAGGTGAAAACATCTGCCATTACTAAATATTTTCAAGTTGTTTACGATTTAGAAGTTGAAAAGCCAAATACGTTAAACATGTTCTTTGACAGTGGATACTCCATGATTGGAGCGATGATCAGTGTTTGAAGTTGCTAAAAAATTGTTACAAAGCTATTCCTGAAAATGGAAAAGTTATTGTCGTTGAAGTTATTTTACCAGTTGCGGCTGAAACTAGTGCTACTGACAAATGGATAGCGCAATCGGATGTACTTATGATGACCCAGAACCCAGGAGGGAAAGAACGAACAGAACAGGAATTCTTGGACTTGGCAACTGCAGCTGGATTTAAAGGCATTGATTTTAAATGCTTTGTTTGCAACTATTGGGTTATGGAATTCTTTAAATAACTGTTTTCATGATATTATAATGAGAAAGTGATCATCTCTGTTTTTATTTAATAAAAACTCAAATTTGTGAAAACGTTTACATGCCTTCTTGATAAATACATATGTCTGAAAGTTAGGGGAACATTTCTCCATGGGTATATAAGTACATAGAGTGATTATAGATAGAAATTCACGGGTATAAAAGAAAAAAAATTCCTGGTATCTTTTTATAAAAAATGAGAGTTCGCTTAATAAAAATTGCAAATGTCATACCAAAGATCTTATCAATTTTGGTATTGATACCATGCAAAATTAGCACTTATCAATATAGGATATCATTTTACATAATTTTGTAAATTATAAAATAATCTTACAATTTTTATATAATTAAAATTTAGTTTCATATTATAATCAAAATAAAAATATTTTAAATTTTAGCTTAGTAATTATATATTAAAATTAACATAAAATTTTATTTTGTATATATAGTAACAATTATCTAGAATTATTTTTAAATTTTAAAATATTTTGGTAGAAATTAACAAAGAATGATATACTGTGTGTATTACAATGAAGGGGATTGATCTATTTATATACAAAAGTATTAGACTAATTAATAAGAAACTTAAATAATGAAGGATCTAATTAAGAAGAACCTAAACTTAAACAAGGAAGAACAATTGCATTATTGAAGGTGAAAGGAGCTGTCATAAACTAATTAACAATGTAAATGACATAAGTAATATTAGGACAACTAAGAGATAAATAAGATAGTTAACAAGCTGATGATACAAAGTAATGTCAAGAATGGGAGAGGCATTAGAAGCAACAAAATGAGCATTAACTTCAATAGGAGTATGGGTAATTTTATTATTAGTAAGACCTGCACAAGAGATAGGATTAGTAACATATTTGATTAAAGATAAATAGTACTTTGTAGAATTAGAAGTAACCTCAAAACCTAAGAAATAATTTAAATGCCCAATAGCTTTCATCTTAAATTAGCAGCTAGCAAAAGTCTTGTGATCGTGAATATCTTTGTATTATCACAGGCTATAATTATGTCATCACCAAATAATAGTAATAATAGAATACCACCTCGCTCTGTCTTTGGAAGGGATAATATATGACCTAGAGAATTGGTTGAAAACTAAACTGACAAATAGTGAGACTGAATTTAGTAAACCAAGTATAATGATCTTGATTAAATTTGTCTAAAGCCTTTTAAAGAAGATTATTTGGAGGATGATCATAGCTAAGAGGAGGTTACATATAAACCTCTTTAGTGAGATCTCATTTAAGGATACATTCTTGACATCCATTTGAAATAAGATCCAATGCTTAATAACAATAATGACAATAGTAGTAAGAATAAAAGTGATGCAGAATATAAGAACAAAAGTATCCTCATGATCAATCCTATATTATTAAGCGAAATTTTTAGCTAGAAGCCAAGCCTTATACCTTATAGGTAAATTAACTAAATCCATATATAAATAGAAGTGTATTAAGTTCCTCCATTTTTTTTCTATCGTAAAGGATTAGTACTAGCCTTACGATAATTGTGAGGCCTATAAAGAGAAACAACATGAAAATTGTTATAAAACTGAAACTAGGAGAGGAGAATTCTTCTTATAAATTGGTGTGTCTTACATCAAGTTAACCCTTCTATTTATAGTACAAAATTTCTAATAAAATACTATCATGATAATGGAAGTGGTACACTAACTATTAAGTGGTGTATTTGGTGCACTAAACACAATTAGTGGCACACCATATTATTTACATATTTTATAACAAAAATAACAATGATATTCACAAAGAGTGACATTGTGTTGACTTACATGATAAAATCGACAAAGAGGGGACCACAAAAAGATTGAATAGTAGAGAAGAAGTTTGTGGATCCATATAGGAAGATCAATAAGTATGGGAGGAGATAGATTAAAAATGTTTGAGCAATTTGGGCCTATAAAAGAATCATCAGGAAATAAATTAATAGGAGGATAAAAGGAAGGTAGGAGATTAAATGAACTGTGTCTATTCCTTTTTGATATTTAAAGACACCTATTGTTTTTCGTATCTTCTAATAAATGATAGGAATTGAACCAAAGGATAGGATCTGAACCAAAGGATGGGAACGATCCCATGAAGTCTAGTCCCTATATATCGAACACTTCAAATTCTAGAATGTTAGACAATGGCATTTCATCTCTCTCAGAGATGTTTCCCACTTGTTGGCATCTATCAGATTGTGCTATAATGTCACGAGTTATCTTTGAACAAGTTTGAAAAATAGAAATTGCGTTATAACACTCACACCACCGTCTTATTTGCTCCATAATGTCCTGCATAAGTATATTCATGACAAAGTATTATTATGTCTAATATTTCTTCTTCTGGAACACATTTTCTAGTTAAACCATCACCATATATTTTATAAAGTATTGGTTCATCCCATAATTATTGAGTACACTCATATAAAAAACCTTTTCCATTTTTGATAAGACAAATCAAGGAGAAAGATACCACCTGTAATGTAATTTGCTATATCAGCATACTATGGTACAACAAGGTAGTTTAATAACAATAACACTTCGTTGGGGAATTGTTCATTGATGCTATCACTCTACTTTAATTCCCCTTCTTCAAGACATGATAAGTGGTTAACTATCATATTTTCTGCTCCGTTATTGTCTATAATCTCAATTTCGAACTCTCGTGGAAGAAGAACCCATCGAATAAGCCTTAATTTTGTGTCCTTGGTGAAAAGATAGTTTAGTATTACATGATCAATAAAAATGATCACATGGGATTCAAGAGGTAAGACTCAAACTTGTCATATACGGTGGTGTCATCGTTGCCTTTTTTGTTGCAAGTCTTTAAAATTTGGGCTTTAGAAGTCATGGCGACTATTACAAAGGTCTTCTTAGACACTAAACTTGTACCACAAGTGCAGCTACTCCTTTGTACTATAATCTCACTTAGGTCTGTTTAAGTAAGATTTTGTCTTTCAGTATGTGATCGTTGGCTAACTAACTTGTTCTTGAATAACCCATAACCCTCACAATGTTTAACTCTCACACTCTTGCAAAGATTATTAGGAGAAAGCACTAAATTAACAAAGACAATAATAAAAGCATGAAAGAGATACAACATATGCTAACATTACTTCCCCCAAAGTATACAATGGAATGCTCTCTTAATCTATGTTTTGAGAAACAAAGCTTGAATGAGCTATTTATATGCACCTCTAGGTTGATGATCAAGTTACAATTCAAAATCTTAACTTAACTCAACTAGTTAAATCACATCTTATCCTGATCAAATTACATCATATTAACTAATATGATGAAATCCCCATCTAGATAAGACTCTATCTAATAGGATTTAGCTACATCACAACTAACAAGATAAGAGATTATATCTATCTAGGAATGATACATCCATATCTACAAAGATCACTACTATCTTTAGATGATCCTCTCATATGATCTTTATCTTTTAGAGTTGATGTCTATTTGTTGTGGTCTTATCCACCATATCATCCAAAATCTCTCTCACGATCTTTATCTATTGATGAGGAGTCACCCTAGCCTAAAGCCTTTCATAGCATACTAGTTTGACCTAAAGCTTACCCATGTCAAGTCGATTAGCCATGGTCCATTTATTTAAACATACATTAAGTCCTTAGTTCATCGAGAACATAATCTTAGCCAAGTTAGTCCTTATAAGGTACAAAAGTTTAACAAAACTCACGCCATACTTGATCTAACTTTCTAGGCTACAATGGAGCCTTTCACATGCCACCATTATATGTGTGATCAAGCTATTCTTCAACCCAAGGCCCGTTTCTAGCTAGCTTTGAAGTGCCTTTATATAGTAAGGGGCTAACAAACCACATTCCCATGAGATGAATTCAATGCCCTCATCAAACTAGTATGAAGGTAAGGGTTCACCTGATCCTTAAATTGCCATAAGGTGGTATCTTTCTCTCATGTAGCTTATATGCTCAACTTTTCCTTACACTAGATTAAGAATTTAATCCTCTGATTCTTTTTAGATTTCCCCATTGTTTGATGATCCAAGATCTTCTCCCCTTGATTCTTGAATTGTTTTCTTATAACTAGTGAAGCTTTATTAACTGATTCTTATTAGGATCTAATGCATCCTCATAGTAGGGTTTGAAAAAAATAACATGAAAAGTAGGGTATATGTTAGCCCCTAAATTTTTTTCTTGAAGAATAAGTATGATTTACATTAATTATGATATTTTTATGAAAGTTGTGGAGTTAATTATTATGTTGATGTTAGGAAGATTATATGATATAGGTTAATTGAATTAAAGCGTTAAGGTTATAAGAATGTTTAAGGGTATTTTTGGCCAGACATTTAAGGTTAAAAGAACATAAGCCTATAAGGAAAGGCAAAATGGACTTTTTGGACTCATTAAGGGTAGAAATGGAAGAGAAATGTTGGCTTACTATTTTAGGAAGGGAAAAACGTGAATTGAAGAGGAAAAAGGGAGAGTGTCATGAAAAAGAAGAGAAATAACAAATTAAAGAGAGAAAGAAGATATATTTTGGTGGTTAAGAGAAAAGAAGGGAGTTGAGCAAGGGTTTCTTCATTTCTTAGCTTTTGAGAGAGATTTTGAAGTGGTTCAAGAAGAAAAAAAGGTAGAGAAAGAGAAGAGCTTCCATTTAAGCTAAAGATCTCTTCATTTGGTGAAGAATCAAGGTAGGATCATTTTGGATCTTTTGGATTTTTAGAAGGATCTTAGTTTATGGAGTTTAGAAATGCATGGGTTTAAGTATTCTAGTACCAATTTTAGTGATTATGCTTTATGGGATTTTCAATTGAAAACCCTATTGAGTGGGATTTTTGTTATTGTAGAATGAAATTTGTTTCTGCATTAGTGTATCATTATTTATTTAAGTTACACAAGTTATATTAGTAACACTATTATAATAACATCAAGAAATGTTATCATAAATTCAATAATAACATATTTTTTAACGTCTCTTATTATGGTAGTTCATGGATTGTTAATTTGTTTTTTTTTTCACATCACCCTACATGGAGAGTTCTTTTTAATATACCAAATTGGCAATTTTCGTACAAGTAAGATGGGAAATTAAGTAACCAAGTTAATAGTGGCTATGATAACTCATACATAGAGCTATAGCAGAAAAGGTTAAAGCACGTGAGTGAAAAGAGTTTAAAAATCCTCACTTATAAAGAACTCCTTCTTGATATAAAAGGTAAAAGACCTGAACTATACACTTGTTATTTGGTTGGTAAACAATATTTTATTTTATAGAACTAGTTAGCCACTTGGGAGAAAACATATTCTTGATAGTGCATTTTGATGTTTGCTCAATGACCAAAAAAAAATCAATTGGTGGTGAATTATACTTTATTATTTTTATTAATGACCTTTTGAAAAAAAATTTGATACCTGTGATAAAATAAAAGACCAAGTAATTAAGGCATTCAAGGAGTTCCATGTCATAGTGGAGCAAGAGGTAGGAAAAAGTTGAAATATGTTAGAGCTACTAACTGTAGAGAGTATTGTGGCCTATTTAAAGCATATTAAAAAAATTTAGTATTAAAACATCATTAAAGACACCACAATTAAGTGATGTAGTCGAGAGAATGGAAGAGATTATCAAGAAAAAGGTCCTATGCATGCTCTCTTATATCAAACTCCCTAAGTCATTTTGGAAGAAGTTGTAAAGACAATCTTCAACATTATTGAGCACTATCCCTCAAGTCCTTTAGATGGAGATAACCCAAAGGAAGTATGGATAGGAAAGGTCTTATATGACCATTTCAAGGTGTTTGGTTGTCTTGCATTCATTCAAATCCCTAAGGAAAAATTTTCTAAACTTGATTCAAAGATAAAACTATGAATATATCTTGGCTCACACTACAAGATGAGTTTGGCCATCAATTGCAACACTTGTGAAAAAGAAGATTGTGAGAATTTGAGATGTTGTACTTTTCAAAGGTTAGACCATCAAAAATTTCAAGCAGCTAAAGAAACCTAAACATAAAGTGAGCACCTACTCTAATCATAATTCATCTCCTATGGTATGTGATAATCTAGGGGGACAAACCAACGAAACTAATCATGATGTACTTGATAACAGTAAGTATTTAATAAAGGAGTCATTATCAACTAAGACAAATGACATAAAGCCTATTGAGTCTGTTAAGCTAGAACTTATGAAACAACCTTAGTTGTAAAGATAAACTAGAGAAAGCCAATCATCTATAGGATGTCCTCCTAATTAGTATTTCACACTCACCATCAAAAGGGAGCCTCAAAGCTACAATGAGGCTATTGTTGATGTTCATAAAGAGAAATGGTTGAAAGCTGTGCAAGAGGAGATACATTCCTTGTATCAGAATCATATTTATGATCTAGATAGTTACACAATGGAAAATGAGTCTTAAAGAATAAATGGGTGTACAAGCTAAAAAGGTAGGCAAAAATAGCCCACAACTAAGGTACAAGGTTGAACTTATTGTCAAATGGTGCAACCATAAAAGGACAGTTAATTTTAAATAGATTATTTTACTGATGGTAAAAATGATATCTATCCATGTAGTTCTCGTGCCTAGACTTAGAAATTAAACAACTTGATATCAAGATATCATTCTATGTGGAGACTTAGAAGAGGAAATATATATGTAGCAATATGAGGCATTTTTTATTTTAAGAAAAGAACATTGAGTGTGTTAACTAATAAAGAATCTTTATGGTCTGAAACAAGTAACAAGGTAATGGTATAAGAATTTTAATTCTTTCATAACTCAAAATCACTTTAAGAAAACTGATGCCAAACATTGTGATTTTATGAAGGGATACATTAGTGGTATTTTCATCATACTTCTACTATATATTGATAATATGTTGTACTGTTGGGCATGATAAGAGGAATTGCACTTAAGAAAGTGTTGACTAAGTTATTAGCTATAAAAGACTTAGACCATCGAAGTAGACCCTCATAATGATGATAAGTTGAGATCATTCCAATAAGTTATTATGGCTATCTCAAGCGTGATACATTAGAAAGCTCTTGGGAAATTTAGCTCCCAAAAAGAAAAGTAAGAAGCAAAGTATAAAAAGTGAGAAAGAAAAGGAAGAAATGAGAAAGGTCTTATATTAATCTACAATTAGCATCCTCATATACGTCATGGTATACACCAAGCTAGACATTTCTACACTCTTGTTGTTATGGGTCGATTCTTATCCAATATTGGGAAAGAATATTGACAACTATGAAATGTATCCTCCAATACCTATAGGTACAATCAGGAGGTTCATATGATTTGTTAAACGTAAACCTATATTAGACGGATACACAAATGCAATCATGGTCGAAGACGTTGACTTTTATTTGAATATTTTTGTAGGGGAAATTGCATCGTGACAGTCAAAGCACAAAAACTGTGTAATACTTTCTACCATAGAGACTGAATATATCACAATTACAGAAGCATGCGAAGAGATATTATAGATGGAAAATTTTCCTCTATGAATTTGGCTATGAACACGACAAATATATGTTGTATTGTGGCAATCAAACTACTATTCACTTATCCAAAAATTTAGCCTCACTCTCAATCAAAAATATCAATGTTTTTTATCATTAGATATGAGATGCGTTAAAAGAATATACAGCTTGACAAAGTTCTTATAAATAATGATGTTGTCAAGAAGTGGATATGATGGTGCCTCCCATTTAATTCAGGAAAGGGAAGATTTGTTGGATCCCTTCATTAATTATAGGTGAAAAATATTTACTGAAAATTCCAAAGGTTTGTCGTATATGGAAATTGGAATCTTCGTTGGGAATTTAAAATGATGTATAGGAAAATATTTTGTCGTACATAAGAAAATAATTTCAAACACCGGAAATCGAAGAACTTTGAAATACTTCACAAGCTATTTATAAATAGAGGAAAAGAGGTGTGTTTTATTAATTCATATACAAGACAAGTGAGAGTCACTTTACAAAGTGAAGAGCTTAAGATAAGTCTCCAATTTCTCTAGTTTGAGTGTACGAGTAATCTACCACAAATTGATGAGGTATATTTTAAGTATTGTAATCCATCATAAATAGGTTGAGAAGTTGAATTAGCTTCTAATTTAAGATAAAAATGAAATTGTTATAATGATTCTATATTACAATAGGAAATCTTTCGAACCTCTGGTGCCATGATTTTTCTCTTCACATTTGAGGGAATTTTTATATAAAATTATGGTGCTCTTCCTTTTATTCTCATAATTACTTTCATATTATTTTTTATTGTCCATTTTAATTATAAAAAGAGAAAAAAAGTATAATTTTCAATTTTTTACCCTTTTCCCAACAGGTTTCAGGATCGACTTAATACTCTGTCAATGTCCTTTTCTTTATTAATTTTTTAGTTTTAAAAAATGATTAAAAGAAGCAGGAGTACAGGTAAAACAACCGTACATAAAACAATGGCTTGAAGAATCAGGAGCATATAATTAAAAGTAACCGATGATGTTAATTGTGATTTTAATATTCATACGTGACTTTGATTCCAAATATAGGATTAAACTAATTATTAATATAAGAATGTTATACGCTTGCAGAATAATAAAAATGCGTGCCTGTATTTGAGACCCACACAATATTCCATTCCTATTAGTAAAACTATATTAGTTAAAACAAATACAGCTGGTTTCTTATAAATATTTTTTTGTTTAATGAAATTAATAAAATTTTATTAGCTTCAATATTTACACCATTCATCTACCTATATCTATAAAATTAAGATAGGTACGCAGAATGACAAAGATTCTTCCACTCTCTCTCTCTCTCTCTCAAATTTTGGGCGGGAATTTGAATTTCTACAGTAACCCATCTGGGGTTTTCTCACTGGACGGTTAGATTGCGGACCTGGCTGGGTGCTCATGGTTAGGAAGAAACCTAAGGACTCTGTGGTGGCGGTGGGTGAGGGGTCCTCCGGTCCCCCATTGACGGCGGCGAAGCCTCCGGCGGTTTCATCTGCTGGTACTAAATCGGTGTCGTCTAGGGCTCCTAATGCTGGCACGACGAAGGCCTCTTTGAAAAAGGGTAAGGGTGTCCAAAATGAGATTCTTTTGGACCAGGGTTCGTCTTCCTCTTCTGAAGAGGTTTCTGATGTGGAGGTCTCTGGTGATGTGTCGTCGGAGTCGGGAGACGCTGCTGAAGAGTTACATGGGGACGCCTCCCCCTTACTCCAGAAGGCTGAAGGTCCGGTGGCGGCTCAGGGGATTCCTGACGCTCCAATGGTGGGGGCGGGGTCGGCTCCGTCTGGTAACCATATTGTGGCTGAGGGTTCTGAGAAGGCAGATGTGTCCGACAAACCATCGTTTGCTAGCCTCTTTAGGAACAACAGAGATTTGACCCAAGGCTTCCAGCTGGAACACGTTCCCGCTGGAAAAGAGGTGACTATTCTAGCTGAAGATAGATTGAACTTGGAACAGGAATGGGGTTTTTGTCTGGTTGGAGTCTTCACGGGCAGATTTCCGGGTATGAAGGCTGTAGACGGCCTAATCGAACAGTGGGGGGTGGCTTGTAAACTGATCCCCCATGAGGGTGGATGGTTGGTTTTCCGCTTTGACTCGGATCAGGATCGAACTTCGGTGTTAGCGGGAGGACCGTATGTTCTGTATGGGAAAACCCTCATGCTAAAGACGCTCGCTCCAGGTTTCTCATTTAACTTTAAAGACTTTATGGCCATGCCGTTGTGGGTTAAATTTTTGAATGTTCCTTTGGATCTGTGGACTGATAAAGGGCTATCTAAAATTGGTTCTATGGTGGGGAAACCTATCGTTTCAGACTTGTTGACAACTGATTGAGCCAAGTTTATATTATACATTGGCTACAATTTCATAGTCGTTAATGCACTTTTTGACTCTTAATTCATGATTTTTGTGTTTAAATTAGTCTCTTACGGTGAGCTTATGTTTTATGCAATTTGTTAGTAAAATTGTACAAATTGACATTAATTGCATTATAATTTTTCCTTGGACAATTGATACTGCAAATTGTGGTTTTATATTGTAGGAGAAAGGAGTCAAAAAGGATCAGGAAAGTCAACACGGCATGAAGTCCTTAAGGCACGTCGCGGCGTGAACTGATCACCTCGCCGCGGCGAAATGGCGAAATGTAATTCCCACGTCGCGGCGCATCAACACTCAATCGCACGTCGCGACATCAACATATCCCACGTCGCGGCGAGCAAGCCAGATCGTGCGTCGCGACGTCAACAATTCCCACGTCGCGACGAGCAGGCCATTGCACACGTCGCGACGAATTTAATTTAATTAATTCCCACGTCGCGACGTGCAGACGGGTATTCGGACTTTCCACTCACTGTACCGACCCGCACCCGTCATATATAAACTTGCTATTTTAGGTCAGACGGGAGGAGGATACGAAGAGAAGAGACTTGCGAGCTTCTGGAGGTCGAACGTCGGCAGAAAAGAGAAGAGAGAAAGGAAGAGAGAAGAGAGGAGAGAAGAGAAAGGAATCGGCAGTCGCCACCCAGGGTTCCCTTCGGGGTTCCCTGGGAAGTTATTTTTACTTGTTTTCTTTTGTTTGTTTTCGCAGGTGTCTTCCGCCGTGAGCAGCTACGGTTCGTCGCGAGTTGCGGTGTTCCCAGTTGCGATGTGTGGTTAGGCATTCCTCTCCTCTTGATGATGCAGTGATGGCTGGAGTTTACCGAGTGCCAAAGGGAGTAGCTTAATCTATAGTTTGCTATGATTTATGAATATGCCTTGGTCGAGGGTTTATAGATTGTAGTGATGCTATTGATTAAAGCTCAATTAAATGTTTGGACATTTTTTGTGTTGTTTGGATTACTAGTTTACATTGTCACGTTTTTAACTACATTG
>JAOTIZ010000009.1:22419437-22431315 GCA_027123425.1 Erythroxylum panamense
CGCGGATTGTTAGTGTTTTTTGTGACGTTTTACATAAAACGTCGCAGAAAACTTTTACCTACACCACAGTCCACGATGTTTTTTGTGATATTTTTTAAAACGTCGCAGAATACATTCTGCGACATTTTTGGACATTCTGTGACGTTTTAAAAATGTTGCAAAATGCCCTATTTTCTTGTAGTGATAACGATTGTCTTTAATTTAATTTATTGGAAATATTTGTTTAAATTAATGTAATAATTATTATATTTTACTTATTTCTACCATTAATTTGATTTATATTATTTAGTAGGTTGAATATATATTCATAAAATATAATAAGCTTTTACTTGATTATATACATTACATGGAATTGTAACTTGGATTATTTTTTATATATTCAACTTATTAGAATGATAAAATATAATTAATGATATATTAAAATCAAATATTTATCATTATATTACGAATACACTTTATAAGTTAATAATTCATTAATTAATATATCCTTAAATCAATTCATTTTATTTGACCTTAATGCTATTAATTTATAAATATTTTACTATATTGTATTTTCTATTGAAAATTATAACATAGAATTTAATTTTCCTTTTTAGGTTTAATTGAAAAATGCAGTTGTTAGAGGAGGAATTACATTTAATAGGACTCATGGATGGCATATCTTTGAATACAATGCCTTTGATGCACGGTTCAACTGTCAAAAATATCCTCAAATCATACAAAAGATTTGAGCATTTGCAGTAACTGGTTGATATGGGTGGTGGCTTAGGACATACACTTCATGGAGTAACTTCCAAATATCCTCCTATCAAGGGTATCAATTTTGACTTACCTCATGTTATAGAAGAAGCTCCGACCTACTCTGGTATGATTATTTCAAGTATAGTTAAGATGTTTTATTTTTGGCATTATTTTTATTTTGATGTATTTGGTATATCTTTTGTGATAAGAATTTGATTTGGTATATGATTACACTATCATGGAATATGTAGTATTTTTGGAAGTTAAGATAATGTGGAAGAAAGGAATCCTATATAAGATAGAATCGTAAAGAAGGTAGGATTTGTTGGAGACAAACATGCATTACAATCCATCTATTTTGTTAGCTATGTTTTTGGGTACTTGATTGACAGATTACATGAGCTATCTATTGGTACTTTGCTGCTATTGTGAGTGTGAATTTTCGAAGATCAAATGCCAAGTGACGCAATAGAGCTTTTTTGCAGAAAAATAAGCAGTCCATTTATTAACATTGTTGTAGTTGTATTTTCGGCATACTCTGGTGATCCATTATATGTTCATTGATGGTTTGTGAAACTGCTATGTGTGGGGTTCCTTGGAGATCAATTCGAAAGGTTCACAATAGAATTTTTGTTTGACGACTTCCCATGATTTTGGTTTAAGGAAGCTACATAAATATGAGAGTTTTCTTTGACTCAAGTGTTTCTTTGTTTATGTTATTTTTGTTTTAATAAATTGAGATTTATTTTTATTTTTGTCCTCATTCATTTTTTCAAAATCTTCTATTGAGGATAGTATGAGGTGGTCATGCTATTAGGTTTGAAATACTTTCAAAAGGTGTGAGCACGAGTGGATAGCATCAAATGGTGAGTGGTGTTGACTCAGTAATAGGCTTGTGTAAGACTACTACACTTTGGTGAAAGTTAATTAATCTGGATGAGGGCCCCACAGACTTAGGTCGTGTGTGTCGAATTGCGTTAACAAATTTTGTGTGTTGATTTATTTACTACACATTAAATTTTTCTGCTTGTGATTAAATTATGGAAAATTCACAGTTGCTAATCTAGTTTGTTTTTAATAAGCAATTGTCAGTTTTAATTTGAAGCAACTGTGATAGAATAGGAATTTTTTGAAACTTCAACCTTCAGGTTTCTCAATTAGTATCAGAGCAAGGTTCACCTCATCAAAACTTGGTGCGTCAAGTTGGTGTAGAACAATGTTTTGCACTTATGGTTACTAGAGAAGGAGCATTGATTACAAGGCCACCGCTATTAGATGCTTCTAACTATCCTGCTTGGAAATTGATAATGAAAGTGTTTACTCAAGTATAAGGGATTATAGCATGGACTTCTATGTTAAATGGCTGGACTCATCCTATGAAAATTGATGAAAATGATGAAGTAGCGCTTAAAGATTCATCTAAATGGACAAGGGTTGAAGAAGAGGAAGCACTTGTTAACTCTCAAGCGATGTATACAATTTTTAGTGCTACAGATGAAGGACGTTTCAATATGATATTAGCATGTGAATCAGAATAAAAAGTGTGGGATACATTACAAACAATACATAAGGGATCAAAATCAGTGATAACTTTAAAACTTCAAATGTTGACCACCAAATTTAAAGAGCTTAAGATAGAAGAAAGTGAAACTATTGGAGACTTTCATGAGAGGTTGTGTGATATTGCAAATCAAGCACATCAACTTGGGAAGAAGTATTCAAATTTGAAACTTGTCAAAAAAAAACCTTAAGATCATTGTCTCCTAGATTCATACTGAAGATTGCAGCTATTGAAGAAGCTCTTGACATTAATGAGTTATTGTTGGAGCTGGTGATTGGAATTCTAACAAACTTTGAGATGATCTTATTGATAGAAAAGTGTGAGAAGGATAAAGGATTGGCGCTACAAGCTGAAGTTGCTAAACATGTGCATGATTCAAAAGATGATTTTGATGAAAATGAAGATCTGGTCTCATTAATAAGAAATTTCAGCAAATGGCTAAAAAAGGTGAAGAAAGATAGACCTGAGTTCAGACAAAATGTTGGGAGTTCATCTAACAATAACTTTAAACAACAAGCAAAAGATCAAAAAGGTGAAAGGAAAACAAAGAAGATACAATGTCATAAGTGTCAAGGTTTTGGACAAGTTCAAGCAGAGTGTGCTTAGACTCTTAAAAATGAGAAAAGAGAAGTCTTACACTCACACTTGGAGTGAAAACAAATCTAAAAGTGAGTATGGTAGTGAAAAAGAAATTATGAGTAATCATGTTGTGTTGGTTGCTTTATATAAAAAAGTTTAGTTGCTTGTTTAGTAGTAACTAGTGAATAAACTAATAATGAAGTTAGTTTTAGTATTAAACTCTAATTTTGATAACGGTAGTAATGATAGTGACTATGAATTCAAAAGAGGAGATATTTGTAAGGCTTATGAACTAATGTATAGTAAATGAGTGAAGATGTGTAAACAAAATGGGAAGTTAAATATGGAGAATGTCAAAATGAAAGATGTTATTCATGATCTGCAGATGAAGTTATTGTTAACAAAAGATAAACTTGATGAAACCAGTGTAAAGCTGATCAATACAAAGAAAAGAATAAGAATGTTAATGGTAGTACCTAGAAGTTAGAAGAATTTGCTAGAAATTGGGAAAAAACAAAGGGGATTTTTAAGGTGTTGGATACAAAGTTTAATGTTCTCAAATGAATAATGAGCAAAATGGTGAAATTAGATTTGTTAAAGAAGCAAGTTAAGTAAGCAATGAAAAATTTCAAAAAGAATGTTACTTTTGTGGTATAAAAGGTCATATAAGGTCAAATTGTTACAAGTTGTCACAAATATTATTCCATAATGCTCAAAAAAAATTCAATCATTTTGGAAGTAACTTTCAGTAAGAGAAGCTACCAAAGGAGATTTGCGTTAGAAAGAACCAACTGTAAGCACTTGTGGCTTTTAAATCCATACGCACTATTTCTCACATTGGATGGTATTTTGATAGTGGGTGTTCAACGCATATGACAGGTGAAAGAAGCTATTTGATGAATTATCAAATTTTGTGATGGGAAGAAAGCAATGGTGATTGGTAAATGAACTCTTTGCGTGGATGGATTGCCTCATTTTGAAAATATGCTTCATATGGATGGTTTAAAAGATAAACTGATAAGTATTAGTCAACTTTGTAACGATGGAGGGCTGTTAGTCAAGTTTAACAATGATGAATGCAAGTGTTAGTCAAGTTCACCAATGATGAATGCAAGGTGTTAAACCAACAAGGAGATTCTATAATAAGCGAAAGAAGATCGGTGGATAATTACTATATGTTAAAAGACTGTGGAGTTGCTCAAGATGTTTTGACTGTTATATGTGATAATAAGAGAACTTTAAACATCTCCAAAACCTCCTAACTCAGTATTTAAGAACCAAATATATTGTTTTGAAGTATCATTTCATTTGAGAGCTAATAAAGACTAAAGTTGCAGTTTTTTCCTATGAAACAACTGTCCATTATTTTTATGAAACCTCCTGACTCCATCATGCTTGAATCTCTTTATGGGCCATTGGGACCAAGTTTTTTACAACTTTAAAGTGTATTGTTGTATGTATTAAAAAAAGAAGAAAAAGATCATAAAGGGAGCTTAGGCTTGAGCTTTTCTCTTGATGTTAACAGTGGAGATGAGCAAGAAAAGTAAGAAGACACTGGAGGTGACTGATAGCAATTTTTTAAAGTTCAAATGGCTGGGGTGTGTCTGAATTTTCCTTACCTGTTGAATAGTAAATTTGATGTAAAAATGAGGCTCTGTTTAATGATTTAAGAGTTATGCTTCTGGATTTTGATTTACAAAGTTGTGTAAAGGAAAATGTTGACGTTTTGTTGGAGACCTGTAGGAAGATTCGAGTTTTTTTTTATGATTTGAGTTTTCAAATTTTGTTTTGATTTCTCTTTATATCATGGGCTATATAAGTTTGGACAATATGCTTTCACTTGGAATTTTCTTAAGACTAGTAGGATGAATTGGAAAAACTTGAATAAACATATAAATGGGATGAAAGATGTGTTGGTGATCATGTTTGGTAAGTGATTATTGATACTTTTTGTTATGTATTAGGCGGACCAACTTTTGTCATCTAGAAGTGGAAAAGATCTTTTGTTTTTCTTGCACAACCATCATAGTCATATGCTATACATTTTTTGAACAATTCATAGCTTGCTTTGGGAAACCTTAATAGGGAGGGAGCACTTGCCATTTTATGTAACAAAGACCTGAGATATCTAATTTTGATTTGGACAAGAACATGATATCAATTCAAGCTTTAGTAAGATATTTTGGATTGAGTGATGAAGAGTATTGAGTTGCTATCTATATGAGGAATAAGCTTGATTTTGATCATAGAATAGGATTTATAGAGAATGCTTTATGGCATTAGTACAAAATCACAGGAATGATTTGATTATTTTCTCAATGTTAGGATTAGTTTCTCAAACCTTTGTAGTATTATCAATAGACCACCAAAGATCATTAACCAAAGCCCATAAATGATAATTGTTAAGGTGAACTACATTTTCCATGAGATAGGTAGCTCTTTGTATGATCTTATTACTTTTCCTACATTTTTGTGTTTTTAGTTAGGAAAACACATAAAACCTTGACATATATTCCAAGAACTGGTAATGGAAAAGGGTTTATGTACACTTAAGTACTCCATTGCTAGCTCCTTAAGTACTCTGTTTACTTAATTTTTGCATGCTCAAAGCTTATCCTTTTTTGTTTTGAAGTCCTTGAGATTGATCGCATTGAAGACATATAATCATTGATAAGTATTTATGTTCTTCTTTAATAGTCTAAGTATTTATGTTTGGGTTTTGTTTGAATCATTGGTGAGTAAATGTATGAATTACATAATTATTTACTGTATGTAAAATGAGTTTGAGATGAAAAGGATGATCCAATGCATAATAAACCCCTAGGACCGTATATAGACTAGAAATCCATTATACAACTCCCATGAGGCTTATCGATGAAAAATTCCACGAGCCTAGGAGTCACAACAAGAACATACTTTCTCGATTCATATAGTGTAACAATGGCATGTATCTTAGTGTTTCTTTTAATTCAAACTTAGTGTACAAACTTGAATCAAAAAAGTTAAAGAAGTAGTAAGTTGTATAGTTATGAAAAATTAATAATGAATTGAGGCATAACAAACCCCTAAGATGGTATATAGGCTGGAAACTCGTGATGCAACTCCTGTAAGGCTTATCGGTGAAAAATTCAATGAGCCTAGGAGTCACAACGAGAACTTGCTATCTCGACTCATATGGTGATACAATGCCACGTACCTTAGTGTTTCTTTTAATTCGAACTTAGTGTACAAACTTCAAACAAAAATTAAAGAGGTAGTAATTTATATAGTTACGGTAATTTCACAATGATTTGAGGCATAATAAACCCTTATGATGGTATATAGCCTAGAAATCCGTGATGCAGCTCCCATGAGGCTTATCGGTGAAAAATTTCATAGGCTTGGGAGTCATAGTGAGAACTTGCTTTCTCGATTTGTATGGTGTAACAATGTTATATACCTTAGTGTTTCTTTTAATTCAAACTTAGCAAATCAACTTGTAGGTGATTAATTCAAACTTGATTTCTTGAAATTCAATGTGATTAATTCTTACTTTTCTAAATAGCAGTTTTGTAGAAATGAGTAATGTTGATAGATCTTAGATGTATAGACGATTAACACCTGATGATTTCATTAATCCTGAATTTGTTAAGGGAGTTGAAGCTTTTATTCATTATGCATATTCTCAACCTACATGTATGGATGACCCAAATATTAAATTTCCATATAAAAACCGCAAACATATTTGTTTTCTTCCTATTGATGAAGTGAATCTCCATTTGTTAAGAAAAGGATTTGTTCCAATTTATTTTGAGTGGATACGAAATGGGGAGCCACTAATTTGTAGCACCTCAAGGGGTAATGAAGTAAACTCATCAATAAATGTGGATAAGTTTAAATGGGGGGATAAGATTTAAAACAAATAATATGGGTGTAACTGAAAATCCTTACATCCAAATGGTTTATGATGAAACCAGTTATACCTTTCAAGAAAATATAGAAAATCTTCAAGAAGAACCAAACACATATACAAAACAATTTTTCACTTATATAATTAGTTGACCAAGAAAGCCCAATTATGAGACGATGACTCAATTTTCTTCAATTGCTCGAATATTAAACATAAAGTTTGAAGGGCATATCTCTGATCGAAGTTTTGATAAAATTATTGGTTAGTATAATAAATCATTGCCTCCTGATCATACAATGGTTGATAATATTTACAATATGAAGAAACTTATTAGTGGTCTTGGTTTGCCAGTTGAAAAAATTTGATTATTGCAAATTGGGATGTATGTTGTTTTGGGAAGATGATATGAAATTACAGGAGTGCAAATTTTTTAGTTAATCTAGGTTTAAACCTAAAAAGCATACTATGAAACAGAAATTAGTATCTTAGAAGTGAATGTATTATTTCCCGCTAACTTTAAGACTTGAAAGACTATATGCCTATGATGTTATTGCAGCTTACATGAGATGGCTTAATGAACATGACTAGGAAGATTGAATAATGAGCTACCCATCAGTTACACTGGCATAGAAACATTTCAATAACACCTATTATGAGTTTGCAACTGAAAGTCAAAATGTTATGTTAGGATTATTGATGGATCGATTCCAACTTTTTTGTTAATCCAGGGAATAATATTCATCATGGTCGATTATAATTACTCCTTATAATCTGCCTCCATGGATGTGTATGAATAAGGCATATATGTTCTTAATAGTGATTGTGCTAGGGACTAAAAATCTAAAGCATGAAATTGATATATTCTTACAATCATTGGTATATGAATTGCAACTTCTTTGAAGCAGATTTGATGTAGACTATTAGTGATTTTTTTTGTGTATGCTATGCTGTCTGGATGGAGCACAGTAGGGAAATTGGTTCGTCCTTATTGTGACAATAATTCTGATGCATTTTATCTTCTAAATAGGGCCAAAACATCTTGGTTTGATAACCATAGGACATTTCTTCCTCCAGATCATCCATTTAAAGGTAATAAACAAAAGTTCATTAAGAATAGGATGGTACAAACACCTCCTCCCCCTTACATAGTTGGTGAAGAGATATTACAAGAGATTGATGAATTAGGGTTGTTGAAAGTTATTAAACTTGAAGCTGATGAAGTTAATATAAGCATAGTAAAAACTTTGGCTGGAGAAAACAAAGCATCTTTTAGGATTTTCCATATTGAAAAACTAATATGATATGTTATAATCTAGATGAGATGCATATTGAAAAAATATTTTTGACAATTTATTTAATATCATAATAAATATTGAAGGGAGGACAAAGGACAATGCAAAATCACGAGTTGATTTGAAGCTTTTTTGCAGAAGTAATAAGTTAGATTAAGATCTTCGCCCCGGTAAATATCCAAAAGCATGTTACACTTTAGACAAAAAACAAAAGGAAATTTTTTGTGAATGGTTGAAAAAACTAAAGTTTTCTAATATATATGTTTTAAACTTGGTAAGGTGTGTGGATGTGAGAAAGTACAAATTATTTGGGATGAAAAGTTATGATTGTTATGTGTTTATGAAAAAGCTATTTCCAATTGCATTTCAGGAGTTGCTATCGATTAAGATTTGGGAAGCTATAACATAAT
Organism: Erythroxylum panamense; assembly: GCA_027123425.1. NCBI lineage: Eukaryota > Viridiplantae > Streptophyta > Magnoliopsida > Malpighiales > Erythroxylaceae > Erythroxylum > Erythroxylum panamense. The sequence continues at coordinate 22,427,910 of JAOTIZ010000009.1, forward strand.
TAAGTTTGTTTTTCAGAAGCTTAACATCATTTGAAATGAAATGGAAAAAGTAAAAAGGAAAATTCTAGTAATCTTGTGCAAATTAGAAGAGATTTTCCCTGCAAGCTTCTTTAATTGTAAGGAGAATCTACCCGTGCATTTAGTATATGAGGCTAAACTTGGTTGTCTGGTTCAATATTGATGGATGTATCCTTTTGAGAGGTAATTATATTAAATATTCAAATTAGACTTATAACATGTTTTAATTATATAATTGTATATCAATAACTATTTGTAATGTAGGTATTTGCATCACTTGAAGAAAAATGTCAAAAATAAAGCTAGAGTTGAAGATTTGATATGTAATGCTTATTTAATGGAGGAAACAGGTTCATTTTGTTCACCTTATTTTGAGCCGCATGTGCACATAAGAGAAAGAAAAGTTCCTCATAATGACTATAGGAGAGTAACAGGTAATAGTGATGGTAACTTATCCATTTTGACATATCCTGTATGAACATATGGACAATCAACAAGAAGAATGTTAACAGAAGAAGAAATAGAGACTGCACATGGTCACATTTTATTAAACTGTCAAAAGGTTTAACCTTTCGTGCAGTAAGTTAAAGTTAATTTTCAAATTAATTTTTTGCGTTTTTGAAATTAGTGTTGTTTACAACTAAAATACATAATAATGCCTTTAGATTATATGAGAAATGGTTACGTGATTTAATTCCTGAAAAAATACAGGTTGATATCAATAAAGAAGTTGAAAGACACTTTCCTCGATGGTTCGAAAAATATGTAAGTTTTCATATACAATTATTAAAATGGCTAAATTATCATATCAAAGTGTGCAAATTATATTTAATATGATAAGTTTTTTGTAGGCCTAAAAAAATCCAATAGAGAATAAGTTCATATGTGATCTTACCAAAAGTCCTTTACAAATTGTTAAATCGTATCCTGTGTATTTTGTTAATGGATACAAATTTCATACAAAATATTATGGTCATAGTATGACAACAGTAAATAGTGGAGTTTGCATATAGGGAGAATTGATGGATTACTATGGTAAAATTGTTGAGATACTTGAAATTGAGTACCCTCCACTACCAATAAACCGAAGTGTGATCAGTTTGATCAAACTCCTAATATTAGTACAAAAGTGCACAGCCAATACAGTCTAATAGAAATCAACCAACGAAGAAAGTTTAGACAATTTAAATCTTTCACGTTGGCGATGCAAGCAATCTAGGTTTATTATGTCTCTTTTCTTAGCTTACGATGAGATAAGTCAGATTGGTTGGCCGTTTGTAAAGTAAAACATAGAGATGTTTTTGAATTATATGGAAAAGGAGAAAGTAAGAGAATTAAAAGTGAAGCATAATAGGAAGATGTTTACGAAATAAATGCACGTGTTATATATGATGAAAATGAACCTTTAAATGATCTAGATAATAAATATGTTGAAATTTTTAATAGAGAGGATGAGGAGGGTGAGAGATCTGAAGAGGGGCCTGAGTTTATTTATAATTATTCAAAAAAAGAAGATGATGATGATTTTGGTTTACAATCAGGTGATCATGATAATGTTTAATTTGTGTTTGCAATAGAATATTATATGAATAAATCTATTACTGCATCAATAATATATTATTGTATATTCAATTTATATTGTTCTATTATTAGAATATTAAATAAAATGTGAATTTAAGGTTAAAAATATGCCACAAAGAGAAAACAAGATATGATATGGCCAAGGTTAAGGTTACCACGATTTGGAGTTAGTTACTTTCCAAGTGAAGCATGAAATGCTGCATTTGCTACAGAATCAGGTGTTGTACCTATAACTATTACACATCTAGATGAGGCATCACCATCCAACAGCCCCGTTACACCATCCAATAGCCCTACTACACCATCCAACAGCCCTATACATCCATCACCCCTACATCGATAGAGATATTAAGGGTAAACATTGCGAATGAAGAAGGTGACCTCCAACCTAGAATTAAGAGAGTAGATGGAAGAACATACATCACAATAGTCAATAATTTGTGAGTGAAAATACATGCATGATAACACTTAGGTTTATACTGAAGTTATAAGTTTTAATTTGAAAATGATCTAAAATCGTTTATATATTAGGTTGGTTTCATCTAGAACGTGCTTAAGAAACATCATCCAAGTTCAAGGAGAATGTTGATCTTGAGGGTTATATATGGAAGAATGTCTCTCAGGCGACAAAGGATTTTTATTATCAAGAATTTGAGATACAAAAAATATTCTTTTATATTTTTATCTAATTTTTTTTACATTAATTAGATAAATATTATAAGTTATAAGTACTGAAAGTATGTTTTTTTTCATAAAGATTTTTTTTGGGATTCCATCATTGACATGGTAATTTATAAAGTATGGGAGAGGCGAGTTCGTATACATTATAGAGATTTTCTTAGTGTGCTACACAAGAATGGTGTACGACCTCCATATATATCTGAAAAAATATGAAATTGTTGGCAGCAGTATTGGACATCACCCAAGGCAATGTCCATTTTAGAGCACAATTTTGCCAACGGATGTGGAGGACTGGGGGGAGAGTATACACTGAAGGATTTATTACCACCAGGAGCATGCAAGGAAAGTTGTAAGTATCTACAATTTACATTTATGTTCTGATTTTTTTACTTTATGTATTTCAATTTAATTTGATGTATGAATTTTAGAATAAAAATATATGTGTACTATGGAAATGATAATGTTATAAATGTTTGGTGCTATATATGGTTATGTTTTTTAGTTACTTTCTTTGTTCAACAGGGGGTAAATATGATAAAAACAAAGAAAGCTCTTCCAAAAAATTTTAAACTGTAGTTCAATTATAACATTTTATTCTGATATAGGAAAAGTCTATGAGAAGGAAGCCTACACCTGTCAGCTCTTTTTGCACATCCACACTAAGAAGCATAATAGTGTGACCTTCATCAACACTCAACATAGAGAATTTAATGTATCTGAAATTTATGCTTTAATATTAATTCTTAATCATTGTGACTTATTAACATAAACATTGCCTCATGATAGGACCAAACACAAGATTCAATGATACTCTTAGCACTCTGAAATTATTGATGAGAATCCACGTCCAGTGTAGTTATATGTAGTAGGTGATTGACATCCAATGAGAGAATCATTCAACTTGAGAGCATAGTACAAATGTTGGCAACTCAGCTGCAACAGTCAATGGAGTACATAGTCCAGCTCCATAATGAGATGGATGAGTTGAAGAGGAGGGGCAAAACCTCATCGCACCAGTCAGATCATGTTAGCCCCAAAATTTTTTTTTAAAATTAAGCATGATTAGAGTAATTAAGTAAATTATGTTAACATTTATTTAAGGTGACATTAATTAGTATGAGTTAGC
>JAOTIZ010000009.1:22431415-22445772 GCA_027123425.1 Erythroxylum panamense
GGACAACGAAAGTCGGGCTTCGGGATCGGGGTCCGACATTTATGGTATCAGAGAAGAGTGAATGTTAAGTTATGAGCAGTTGGAGTCCGGTCTCCGGGTCGGGTTCCGACAGATCATCCGCCTTTACCAATTACACAACTTAGTTTTGCTACTCTCAAGTCATTTTGTATAAATTACATATTTATTGTTGTAGATAATAATTTTTTGTTATCAATTAAGATCATTTTTACTTTATATTATCATTCAACTTACTGTTTAGATAAATTAAATGAAGAAAAAATTCAATAAATTATCACAAGAAAATTGTGGAAATTAAATATTAATAATAAGATTACTAATTAAAATTGAAAACAATACCGGTGCATTTATCGATGGTAAAACTTACCGTCGCAAAATTTTCCAACGAAACTTCATTAGCTTGACCGTCGCTAAATTTACTAATGCACATATAATATTTGTCGCTAAATTTGTTGACAAGAAATAACTTACCATCGTTAAATGTTTCGATAGAGTTTCAATACTTTGTCTGTCGATAATATTTACCGACATAATAATATTTTGTCAGTAAAGTTACTGACAAACTTAATCTGTCAATGAATAAAATTGTTTGCCGGTAAATTACTGACAGAATATTTTTATTTTGTCGCTAAAGATTACCGATGACCGTTTCTCTGATGACTCATGTGGTCAGTAATTTCAATCGGCAAATTAGCTTACAAACAAAAAACCTTCACATTCTATCAGTAATTTTCATCCCTAAGCACCCATTGTGTTGTAGTGATCTTAACTGCTTTCATTCAGTCTACTTTCATCCCGTTTACACACATTGTTAAATATTTTAATCCAAATAATAAAATTTTGCAACAGTACGTTTTAATTCTATTTATTTCAATTCATAATTTTTTAAATATTTAATTAAAAAATCCCAAAAATTGTAAAAATAGCTTTTAAAAATATATTATATTAATATTAGAACATAAAATAACTATGTTATGCAAGTGGATCATTTTACGTTAAAGTCTCTATCGTATATGATTCTTACTAAGGTCCACCAAGATATTGTTGCAAGTTATTCTTATTGTATATACTAAAGCACACATTTGGATGAGTCATGATAGTGCTTGATTTGGAATTAAGCTTAAAATTCTTTGAATTGTGGAAGTTCCCAATTCGTAATTAGTCTCTCAAAAGTCAAAAAATTCACACGATGATGACACTAGCTAATGTGCATCTTTCTTGCAATAATCAATCCAAATATTAAAATACATTATGCCTCAGCTGATTTAGCTGTTTTCATTCAATCTACTTTCATCCCGTCCACACGTTATTGTCATGTGACCTCAAATTATTAAAAATTTGCCAGATGAAATGGCGTTATACATAAAAATATATATATGACTCACGTTCAAAATAGAGTCGTACTGTCTAACCTCCTTGTAGTGTGACATCAAATTATTAAAAATTTGCAAGATAAAATGGATAGCACAAATTTTTTATAATTTTTTTTATTAAAGATATACATTATAATTTTTTTATTAAAATTTTAATAATATAAGAATTTAAAAACTTTGTCCAATTTTTCTTCAAATTTTGTTAAAATCTTTATTAGTATCATAACTAAGTTAGTGAAGTATAATAAAATAAAGATTAATATATTTAAATATGATAGATAATAATCCAAAAAGAGATCTAACGATTTTCAATTAGATATAGATTAGAGAAAGTTAGCATGATACGAATGACCTAAGAGAGATGACAAAATTTATAACTGAAATTATCCCATATTAGAACATGATATAAAATTTTAGGTTAATTAAATAAATTATATATAAAAATAAAGTTTAGAATTAAGTTTATTAAAACCTTTTGTTGTGTGTGATAAAGCGTCCGTAGTTGTATATGCTCACTTACTAAGTTAGCTTCAACTTAAACCAATTATATATTTTTATATTTAATACAAATAATTTCATATTATGTTTACTTTTTTAATTGATTAGTTATAAAATAGCGTAAAAAAAGCTTTACTCGACCAATAGTTATAAGTAACTTATAACTAGTTTTTTTTTTTTTTTGATGAAAGAAACGGGGCAAAAGCCCAAAGTAAAAAACTACATAGTAGTAACACGGGGTAGGGCTACCCCAACTGAATCTGCAAAAAGTAATGGCGACAACCCTACGAGTGCCTCAGAGAACCATTGCACGCCCACCGGAAGACGATAGCTATATGTTGCTAACCAATCCGCGCAGCGATTGCCTTCCCGAAACACATGACTCACCCGCACAGTCCAATGCCTGGACAGCAATTCCCGGATAGCTGGAACTAAGTTATGAACTACCTGAGGCGAAGCACTTGTGAAACTAGATACAGCTATAGCAGAATCCACAGTCAGCTCCACCCGTGAGTACCCATGGAACCACGCAAGAGTCAGTCCATGGTATACAGCCCATAATTCTGCCTGCCAGGACGAACAGACACCTAAATTGGCTCCAAAACCAACCAGCCAACGACCCCCAGCATCTCGAATCAAACCACCGGCAGTAGCAAGGCCGGGGTTCCCCTTGGAATTATGACTTACAATTACAATGTTCATACTAGTATTTTATTGTTTAAATTTTATGATAATTATCTATTTTATATTTATTTAATTAATTTAGTCTTAAATGCTGTATGGAGAACATAAGTTAGTAGAAGGGAAGACCTAAGATATTGAAGAGCATAATATGTTTGGTTTGGTAGATTTAGATTCCTATATATTCTTTTTTTTTTTTGGTCAGAATATTCCTATATATTCACTCATATAGTAATTTACTTCATTATATTTGATGAGGCTATATTTTACATATTATTAAGGGTAATTAATTGTAGTTTAGCACCTTTATATCATGTTTTCTATGGAATTATGTAATAATTGTCTATGTTTAGTTTATTGACTTGTAGGTGATGATTTTGAGGGTAAGTCTTATATTTAAGTGCAATACTATAATTGTCAAATCAAGGTAAAGATAAAGTTAATTGTTAGCTCAAGTTTGTTATTATTGATTTTGATGACAACTCTATAATATTTCAAAATTCAAATTAAATTTATTTCTTCAATAATGACAAAGGGGGAGAATCAGCGATATATTTACTTTTGATGATATATTTGCCCTACCCTCTACTAACAGTTGCAATATGATTGAACTGAAATTTGTGAAGTTTAAATCTATGATATGCATAAACAATAGGCTCCTAACTTAGGAGAGGCTCTTATCATAAGAAAGGCTCCTTCTAATCATAACTGTGAGGAAGAATATATAAAGTTTACAGGTATCTTTCGAAATCCTTTATTATTTTTTGAATTTTGAAAATATATCTGTTATGGCTTGTTATCATAAAAAAGCGGGAGATTGTTAGCTCAAGGTTTGTTATTAACGATTTTGATGATAACTCTATAATATTTCAAAATTCAAACTGGATTTGTTTCCTATATAGGTAACAATATAATTCTTAAAAGGAAATGGTATTATAGGATAGATGCTTCCTTTTTTACAGGAACTTTCTTAATGAACTTACCTTATTAAAAAAAGATTCCATAATATCTGGAAGAATCTTACCAATCACAAATTAGAACAATTAGCTCTAATATTCTTGTCAAAACTTTTTTCTTAACGTCTGAATACTGGAAGATTCTAGCAGAGATGATATCGAAGATTCGTTAGATACAAAGTCAACCCATAATTAAAATGAAGCAACAACTAGTTGAAGAAAATGTATACTTAAGGAAGAGCTAATGCATTTGTAAAAAACACACAGATTTGCAAAATACTTTAGTAGCATCAATATTCTTGAAATTTATATCTATATCAAACTCCTTGTGTCTTAGAAAGTGAAATCACTCTATTGAGACAGACTGTTAAACTTTTTATACATTTTTTTATTAAGAGCTTGTAGAGGCTTGTTAAACACTATGAGCTCATTTTGTTTTAAACATTTACAGGTTCCTTTCATTTTTAAAATGTTAACAGGCTCCTTTATTTTTTTTAAAATGTTAGTAAGCTTCTTTCATTTTTTAAATAGGCTCCTTCTATTTACAGACTTTTTTGTTAAAATTTAGTAGGTTCTTTTCATTTACACAAATTGTTAGTAACTTACAAGTTTTTTTTAAGTCATACACAATTCACCCCTCTTGCGCGTGTTTACTTTATCATTAATAAGTAGTTAATAAGATGAAAAAAAACTTTGCAGACGGCATTGTAAATTGATTCCAACCATACGATGTTAAAAAGTCAAGAAATTTAGAGAAGCAGGCAACATGGTAACAGCATTGGTTCGTGTTGGCCCATGTTAAAAAACACCTAAACATGTTTGAGGAGCAATGAGAAATATTAAAAAAAATGACACCTAATATCATACATGTTGAGAGACATCTTAATAGCAAAATCCTAGGTCTAATACCGATTATTGTGATATTAATTAATCCATCACTAATTATTGCATGCTCTTTATTATCACACAGTGTAACATCACTATTCTATATTTGAAAGAATATAATAAATTCATATTGAAAGTTATATTATAAACTATATCAATGTCAATTACCTACCAATTTGTAGGATCAAAATTACTTATAACCAAATATTACAATCTCTTCCATCCTCTTCATCAGTGCTCTCCTAGACTATATCAACACTTACTTTTACATTTATTTCCTTTTCTTATTATCCTTCTCTTTCTATAGATAGTCCCTTTTAAAGTGACCTTTTTCTTTACAATTAAAGTCTCAATTAGCTTTATCTTTTGATTTAGATTGTCACTTATTCTTTTTCTAAAATTTCTTTCCTTATTCCTTCTTCTATTCATAAATAGGCCCAAATATGATCTAGCTCCATAATAATTAAAGACTATTTTCTTTTATTCTTAAACTGTAAGACATTCTTCACATTGTTAATAATATTTCTCCCATACATCAAAATATCAATAAAATTTTCATATGATTTACGCAAGGAACAAAAAGAAAAGATTATGGCATAATCCTCATTCTGAATTTTAACCTTCAAACCTCATAAATCCAATATGATCTAATTAAAACTATCAATGTGATCTTTTGCCTATTTAGTTGTTTTTCATCTTTAAGGTATACAAATGTTGCTTTTGATATAAAAGATTTGTAAATGATTTCTTCTAATATTTACTCTCATACTGTTTAAACAATTTGTAAATAATTTATTATAATACTTACTTTCGAATTTGAAACAACCTCTTTACTAATTGGGAGTAAGGCTACTATACTTCTAGACCTCTGTAGACCATGCATCTTAAGGATTCTTACTAGGTTGTTGTTGTTGTAAATACTTTTGAGTTGTTTTCGTAATAAACTAGTGATTGTTCCATCAACTACTTCTTTTAAGATCTTGTCTCTTAAACTCAACAATTTTACTTCATACGCTTTGAATAATCTTTTCCATATTTGATTCCCCCAAATTCTATAATAATTTTTCTTCTCCTTCCAACGCTATTGCGTATCCTGTTCCATTAACTTTCATAGATTGAAATTATTTTATCTATTAAATTTCTTAACATCATACATATGAAGAGACATCTTAAGAAAGGCTCCTATCATAAGAAAGGCTCCTGTTATAAAAAAAGGTTTCTTCTAATCATGAGTGTGAGGAAGAATATATAAAGTTTATAGGTATCTTTTGAAATCCTTTATTATTTTTTTAATTTTAAAAATATATCTGTTATGGCTTGTTATCATCAAAGAGCAGGAGATTGTTAGCTCAAGGTTTGTTATTAATGATTTTGATGATAACTCTATAATATTTCAAAATTCAAATTGGATTTATTTCCCTGTATAGGTAATGATATAATTCTTAAAAGGAAATGATATCATAGGATAAATGCTCCATTTCTTACAGGAACTTTCTTAATGAACTTACATTATTAAAAAAGATTCCACAATATCTGCAAGAATCTTACCAATTATAAATTAGAACAATTAGCTCCAATATTCTTATCAAAACTTTTTTTCTTAACGTCTGAATATTGGAAGATTCTAGCAAAGATGATATTGAAGATTTGTTAGATATAAAGTCAACCTATAATTAAAATGAAGCAACGGCTAGTTGAAGAAAATGCCTATTTAAATAAGAGCTACTGCATTTGCAAAAAACACACAAATTTGCAAAATACTTCCACAACATCAATATTCTTGATATTCATATCTATATCAAACTCCTTGTGCCTTAGAAAATGAAATCACTCTATTTAGAGAGACTGTTAAACTCTTTATAAATTTTTTATTGAGAGTTTGTAAAGGATTGTTAAACATTATAAGTGTGGAAGGTTAAAGAACTTTGAAAAATATGTACTTGTGAGCTAGGAAAGGCTTGTGAAAATTTACTACTTGAAGTTTTATAGTGAAATACTTAACTTTAATACTTGAGGACTGGATGTAGGCTTCGTTAAAAGTCGACCCAGTATAAATTGACCATGTCACTCTCTCTCTCTCTTAACTTTTAAATTTTTGCATTATAGTGTGTGTGTTTAATTCACAAGAGGCTCCTTCACTTTTGAAATAGACTCCTTCTATTTTAATATTGCAAGAGGATTCTTTCGTCAACAAACTCATTTCATTTTAAACGTTTACAGGCTCCTTTCATTTTTAAAACTTTATTTAATGCATATCATCATAAATTGTATCACGAGCCTAAGGTCTATCTCATACTTAACATCAATGCTAGCTTACTTTTGACTTGAAAAACTAACTAGTATAAAACTAACATCGGTGCCCTATTCTTGTCCAGCTTCAATTATCTACTAAAATAAATATTGAACACTTTCGAAAAAATAAACATGATTTTATGTATTTGAAGCCCACTCAGGGTCTCATTCCTATTAGTGAAACTATATTACATATTCATTTACTTATGCGATCACATACATGTAATGCAATGATACGTCAATGTTAAGTATTTTTAATTTGGGCATTATTTGTATTTTTGATATATTTGGTATATCTTTTATGATAAAAAGTTGACTTGGTATACAATTCCACTATCTTGTATTATGGAGTATTTTTGGAAGTTAAGATAGTGTGGAAGGAAGGAATCCTACATGAGATATAATCCTAAAGAAATAGGATTTATTGGAGATAAACTGATAAGTTATATTTTTATGCTAACTTTGCATATAAATCCCTTTAATATGTTGAAATTCTTATTCAGAATTAATGAACTTGTTTCTTAATTGTTCTCAGATGATTTTTAGCTCATGGGAGATAAATTTGAATAGTTGGTAGAAAGGTTATCGACTAAACTTGAGCACGTGCAATGTAAAAGTTTATCAACAGAATCTAATTTGAAAACAAATTCGATAGACTTAGGATTCTAATTATTTTGGTAATTAAGTAGTTTTATTTATATGGGGATCTGATACCTAATTTTGAGGAGAAGTGTATCTGATAAAATAACGATAAGAGCGAAGAAAAAAAACCTTGGGAGACATCTTATCTTTCACATTTTTGTTTTGACTTTTTGGGATTTTTTGTATTTTTGGAAAAAGTGTAGAGATGGAGACCAGTTGTTCTGCTATTTTTTTGTTTAGTTTTACCTCTGTTATGAGTGGCTAAATTGTTTTTCTTAGCTGAAGGAAACCAATGTTATCATCTAGCATGTGTGAGATTTTCTGGATAAAGTTTAATTCATTGATGAATATTAAGTGTTTTTCATACTACCTTTATGATTGAAATCATCGATCTCTAGGGTGTGCAACTAGGAATTGATCGATTTAATTTACAACCAGATTAGTAGGATTTGAATTTAGTTTTGCTAATCCAAAGTGGTAAATCGGATTACCATCTTTTACATTAGGGATTGGAAATTCTAAAAAGGATAGTTATATAAGCTAAACACATATCATTTTTGTGTTGTCTTGCTCACTGATTCTCTTAGTTCTTAAAGCTATTAATTAATCAAACTTAAGATCATCTCTAAGTTGTTAGTTGATAAGAATGATTAGAATACACAATTCTATTCATTTAATCCTAAGAGAGAACACCATTCAATGAGTATTTATTAATGGACTTAATTTTATATCAATGATCCATACCAGTTTGATAAAGTATGTGACCCAAAACCAAGGTTTGTTTATTAATTTTCCAAATCTGATTATTTTTGTTTATTTCTAATTTTTGTCATTTTTATTTTCTTAAAATCATGTTAATTCAACAACCCTAACCCCTCCACCCCCCCACCCCCCAACTCGTGAAACACTTACCAATAGACTCCTCATGGGAACGATGTCAACTCTTCAGTAACTACATATTTGATTATTAAAGTTGGTATTAATTTGCTTGTAGGTGACAACATTACCATAAACATATTTTGTTAGAGATAAACATATAGGAGATTTATCGAAGATTTGCAGCTTTTTGGAAAGCTGCATTTTCATATATTTGTGTAGAAAAATAAGCAGTTGATTCATTAATTTTTGCAATTGCATTTGTTTGTGCTTTCATGAACAATTACATGCTCCATTGATCGATTCTTTGGTGCTGTTGTATGTGGAGTTCTCAATGACCTTCTTATAAAGTTTACAGCAGATTTTTGTTGGACAACTCCCCTAGATTATGGTTAAAGCAGCTACTCTTATGGGGGACTATTATATGACTCAAGTGTTCTTTTGTTCCTTATAATTCTTGATTTAATCTTTTGAGATATTATTTGTCTTTGTTATCATGCGTTGCTTCAATATCCTTTCTTAAGGTTGGCATGAGGTGGTCATGGTATTTAGTGTGAGATAACTTTCAGGGTGATTACGAGTTAATAACATCAAAGAATGACTGGTGTTGGCTTTGTAATAGCCATATATAAGACTATTGTACTTTGGTGAAAGTTGATTAATCTAGGCGAGGGCCCGAAAATGCAAGTTATGTCAAACGGTGTTAACAAATTTTGCGTGTTGATTTATTTGTTGCGCATTAAGTTTCTCTACTTATGATTAAATTCTAGAAAATTCATAGCTACTAATTCAATTACTTTCTGATAAGAAACCGTCATTGTCAGTTTGAAGCAACTATAACAAAACATAAATGTCGCGGAACTACAACCTCAGGTTTTTCAATCAACATTTCATTTGTTCACAAACTCTAACAACTCGATATTTTTATATTTGGTAAAATGCCTGACACCAAAGTAATGGGCTTGAGCATGCTGGGCTAAGTGGGCAAGCAACTATAGGCCATAACTTTAGGCTTTCTTTTCGTTTTTTACATGCTCACATTTTGTTATTTCTTTTCTTCATTTTCATATAAGTGGTTTTGTACATGGTATTAGCTAAATATTTTTTGGTATTGTGCAGCTAGCATATGGTAGTATTGTTAGTTAGAGCTTGTTTTAGGAGAAGCAACCAATAGAAATAGGGTTAGCGAGTTTAAATAAGGTCCTATAAATACAATATTCTGAATAGTATGAAAATATCTACTATTTTTTTCATGATATCAGAGACAAATATGATACCTCTACCTTAACCTACAATGCCTAATATAGCCGACAATAGTGGCTCTAGTTCCATAAAGATGCCACTAACAAATGAATACGAGTCCTACTTTATTACCAATACTGAAAGCCCTGGTGCTGTGCTTATCACCACACCCTTTAACGGCAACAACTACATCACCCAGAGTAAGTCCATGACTATAGCTTTATGTGCTAAGGACAAACTATACTTTATAAATGGAACCTGCATCATGCCTATAGAAGATCCAAGTTTATAAGCAAAATGGAAGAGAGCAGACATCATAGTGAAATCATGGATTCTCAATGCCATGATTAAAGAACTAGGTGATGCCATTCTATCTTTTACTACTGCTAGAGAACTTTAGGTAGAATTACAAAAGAGGTTTGGTGAAGCTAATTGGCCATTGTTATACCAAATAGAGAGGGAAATAAGTTCACTTAAATAGGGCACCTTAACAATTTCTGCTTATTACATTAAACTTAAAATTTTGTGAGCTGATTTGTCTAGTTTAAGTCCTATTCCTATGTGTACTTGTGATGCTTCAAGGGCTATCACTGCTAAGGAAAATGCTAATAGACTTGTGCAATTTTTAATGTCTCTTAATGATGAGTTTGAGTATGTTGTTAACCAAATTATGTTAATGGAGCACTACCTATAGTGAATAAAGCTTTTTTTTATGCTATGAACTGTTGAAAGACAGAGAGTAGTGAATTCTACTATAGACAGTATTCCTAACATGACAATGCTAGCTAAATAGTCTAATAGCCTAAAGAAAGGTGGGAGAAATAATAACAATTCTAGCAAAGGACCTTATTTCAAGAAGGAGGATAAATACTGTGAAAAATATAAGAAGAATGGGCATATCTTAGAGACTTGCTTCAAATCATGGAGTCCCTAATTGGTACAAAGAGCTTGCTGCACTGAGGGAGAAAGGGAAGGCAAACATGGCCCAAATAGCTGACAATCTTGTGGATACCATATAAGAGCAGAATGAGGAAAATCCATGGAATGGACAGATATCTTCTAATCTTGCTAATTTCATTTAACAAAAGATAAGTAAGGCCATCAAATGCAAGAGTACTGGGGAGGTAAAATATTCTAGGTATCAAAACTATGCAGGTAATGTTACACATTCTATGAACACAACATTTAATTGTGATGATTCTTAGCTTGTTGATTCATGTGCATCTACACATATGACAACAAACCTTAGTCTTTGCACAAAACATGTGGTTAATAATGCCTATGATCCTGTAACTCTACCTGATAGGACTAAGCAGGAGGCTGCTCAGATTGTCCAAGCTCATATTGGCCGGACACATTCTTCAAGAATCTATTGTTTGCCAATAAACTCACTGATCAGAATGAAATTGTTGTTTTTTTCCTTCCTAACAAGTTGTTTTTGCAGGACCTTGAGACTAATGATGTTATGGTTATTATCAAGGCAGTGAATGGATTATATGTGCTAGACATAAAGACTCTCCTCCCCCTGATAGCCTAAAAGGTCCCTCTATAGAGTTCTACAAGACTGAGAATGTGGCTTTTAATGTTTCTATGACTTTTGATATATGGCATTCTAGACTAGGGCATGTATCTAAGAAAAAGCAACAGCATATTAATGAAATAAATGTTTTTGTTCCTATCAAACATAAATGTTAGGTTTGCCCTTTGGCTAAACAACTTGGAAAACCATTCCCTAAGCATGAAATACATACACATAGACCTTTTGAAATCATCCAAATAGACTTACAGAGATGTTATAGTGTTTCTACTATGGGTGGTTCACACTACTTCCTTACCATTGTGGATTATTTCACCAGGGCCACCTGGACCTTTATTCTAAGACACAAATACCAGTCACAACAAACCATCGTGCAGTTTCTTAAAAACACTGAGAGATAGTTTGACACTAGAATATTGAAAATACAAACTGATAATGGAAGAGAATTCATCAGCAAGAATGTAACAAAACTTTCACGGAGATAAGAATTCAATATCAAAAGTGTATCCCCTATACACCATAACATAATAGTGTGGTGGAAGTTAAACACAAACATTTACTACTTATCACTAAAGCCTTACTATTCAAAGCTATACTACCTAGAGGTTATTGGGAAGACGCACTATTAACAGCTACATACCTGATAAACAGAATCACAACCAAAGTCTTAGGTTCAATAAGCCCTTTTGAGAAACTGAACAGAAGAAAACCCAATTATAAACAACTAAAAATCTTTGGTTGTCTTTGCTTTGCCTTAGATAAAACACCAAACAAAACAAAATTGGATCCTAGGTTAAAAAGATGATTTTTCTTGGATATATGACATATTACAAGGCCTATAGAGTCATGGATTTGGAAACTAAAGTAGTGTTTGTGTCAAGAGATGTTATGTTCTATGAAAATGACCTCCCTTTAGTAGAGAATGTTACTAACACTACACAAAATCTAGAACCCTTATTCATAGGTAACTTAACTGATGCAGACACAGAATATCCTACATAATCACTAACCATGACAACTAGACAACCCACTATCCAAGGTGATAATGATTCAGAAGAAGTACTATGTAATCAACAAAGTTCCTAGCCACCTAACTATCCCTTATTTGACAACCTACTAGACCAAAACACATTACCTACTATTCCTAGACAAAGAAAAAGCAACAAAACATACACCACCCCCAATTACCTGCAAGACTATGTCCATCAGACCATAGCTCATCAATCCATTCACTCTCGTGATGGTGACAATGTAGCATTGTAAGTCTATTGTACTGTAGGAACAATTGAAGAAGGGTTAAGGATGTTGAACATCAAACATAGCAATATTTACAACAACTTTATAGGTAATGTCTCTGTATTTTTTGAACCTTTATCCTATGAAACTACTAGTAGAGGTGAAAGATGGGTAGAGTCTATGAAAACTATCTATCTTAGAGAAGAATGAAATTTGAGAACTTACAGAGCTACCTAAAGGGAAGAAGGCTATAGTCTTAAAATGAGTGTACAAAGTGAAGTACAATCCAAATGGCACAGTAGATAAACAGAAATCTAGGCTTGTAGCCAAATGCTTTAGCTAAAAAGACGGAGTTGATTACTCAAAGGTTTTCTCTCCAGTGGCAAAGTTTGTTACTATAAGGATGTTCTTGGCCATTACTGCCTTTAGGCAATGGTTAATCCAGCAATGTGACATCAATGATGCTTTACTTTATGGCTATTTAGAAGAAGAGCTATATATGTTACCCCCACAAGGTTACACTAAAGATAAGGAAGGGCAGATATGTAGGCTAATTAAATACATCTATGGCTTAAAACAGGTTGGCAAGTAGTGGAACAAGGAATTATTCACAAAACTATACTCTATAAGGTTCACAAGATTAGAAGCAGATCACTGTCTGTACACTAATGGCACAGGGGATGATTTCATGGTAGTAATCATCTATGTTGATGATATTTTGATGACAGGTGCCAATGAAGAACAAATTGAATCAGTTAAGAAGGCATTGAATGCAAAATTCACTATCAAGGTATGCTAAACTCTTCCTGGGAATTGAAATAGCAAGAGCAAAAGATGGGATGACACTTACTTGAGGCAAATATACCAGAGATATCTTGCAAGAAACGAATTTGTTGGATTACACACCCTGTACAACTCCCATAGACCCTGGAAACAAGTTAACCAATGAAGAAGGTGAATTACTAGACAAACCATAAATGTATAGAAGATTAGTGGGAAGATTACAATATTTAGGCTTCACTTGGCCTGATATTGCATATGTCACACATCAACTTAGCTAATTTATGAGCAACCCTAGACTACCACATTGGAAAGCTGCTAAACGGGTGCTGAAATATATTAAAGGAGTCAATAATCTAGGAATATTTTACGTAACAGAAGAAACCCCTCACCTTATGGCTTATTTTGACTTGGAATGGGAAAGTTGTGTCTTCTTCAGATGATCGTTAACGATCTTCTGTGTGCTCCTTGGGAAGTCACCAATCTCTTAAAAAATGAAGAAATAAACAATGGTAAGCCGTTTGTTAGCTGAATCGGAGTATAGAAGTTTAGCTTAAACTACTTGCGAATTGAAGTGGATAACATAATTGCTCCAAACATTTTAGTTTAAAGTTCAAGAACCCATACCTTTATATTGTGATAATCAAGCCGCCATCTACATCTCAAAGAACCCAGTATTTCATGAGAGGATGAAACACCTTAAGATCGATCTCCATCTGGTTGGAGATTGTGAGAATTTAGGGTTCCTGGAGTTAAAACACGTGAATACAAAAGACCAACTTGCTGATCTATTTATAAAAGTGTTATCCGTATGCTTGTTTTCATGTTTCATTGACAAGTTCGGAGCTATTTGTTTTCAATTAGAGCTTCGACTTGAAAGGTGGGTGGTAAAATATCAGAAAACTCAATAATGGGCTTGAGCAGGCTGGGCTAATTGGACAAGCAACTGCAGGCCACAACTTCAGGATTTCTTTTCATTTTTTTTACATGTACAAATTGTGTTATTTCTTTTCTTCATTTTCATGCAGGTGGTTTTATACATGGTGTTAGCTAAATAGTTTTCGGTAATGTACATCTAGCACGGTAGTATTGTCAGTTAGAGCTTTCCTTGATTCCAGGAGAAGCAACCAATAGAAATAGGGTTAGACGAGTATAAATAAGGTCCTGTAAATACAGCAATTGTAGCGCCCCCTTATCATAGAGTACCCACCGGAACGCCCGTAGGTCATTCCGGTACATATCCTACGACAAGAGACCACTACTAACAACCACCACTAAACTCCCCATGGCATCACAATAATAAAACAGAAATAAGAAATTGGTAACTTTTTAAAACCAAAC
>JAOTIZ010000009.1:22463519-22476989 GCA_027123425.1 Erythroxylum panamense
ACTAGTCGACTAACAGGTAGAGCTGGACAAGATTTATACGAATCATTCACAAATGGAAAGGAGGAAGTTAAGGAACGCCCATATGAAATCATGCAACGGCTAGAAAGGCTTCCAACGACTATTTTCTTATCATTATAAAGAGTGGATGATCAAGGGAGAAAAGTATTGAAGTTCCATAAGCAAAAAGACTCCTTTATTGCTCCAAATTTGCTCATTATTGCTCTTAGCTTGTTACACATTTTTATTGAGCATTGTTCTTTCATTTTTATCTCATTTCTTTTGCAAATTGAGTGATTAGTGAAAAGTCACTTGTGAGGTAGGATTTGTGCCGGAAAACAAATCGATTGTAAAGATAGCTTGAGCCGGAAATCAAGTGGTATTGTAAAAGTTTACACTAAACTAAAAAGTGTGTAGTAAAGTAGTTTGCTAAATCCTAAGTGGGAGCTTAGATAGAGGACGTAGGTCTTAGCACCGAACCTTTATAAAAACAGTGTTTGATCTTCATCCCTACTCTTTACATTTAAATTTGTTTAAATTGTTTTTGTGTGAATTAACTTCTGATTTTTATTGTAAAATTTTACGAAAAGTTTTAAAGATCTATTCAACCCCCCTCCCTTTCTAGATCGTTTACAAAAGCTTCACTATATAATCGAAAAGCACGTGACTAGATCGAATTAGAGCGAATAATGAAAGAATAAAAGAATGTCATTCCCTAATGAAATTATAGAAACATAGGAATAGGAACGAAGGCAATGAAGAAGAAGAAGCCTGAGGGTGGCCAAGAGAAGTTTGGACCATTTTCTCTAACCAAAGGCCTCCACTTCCACAAGCTATCACCACCTAGACATTCTTCTCCGATTCTCATACCGATATATACAACTCAACCCCACCAAAACCTCTGCAACTGCAGCCTCCGTTTTCTCCAAATCCGAGAAGTACAAGGTCTGAAACTTCAAGACCATCGAATCGCTTTCAAACTTTTGCTTCTCCAAGTTCCTATCTGTGTGCCACTGCACTGTGTCATGTGCCATGGGAGCCAACCACCTCAATATCTCCTCCACCGCCACCCTCCACCCCTCCGCCAGCCCACGGTCATCTCCCTCCTCCTCCCCCCTACCCCACCCGCTTCTCAACTTGCTTCTAACCATCGCTTTTAAGCTTGCAGGCAAAATATCGTACATAAACTCGCGACCATCTTCGTCTACACTTGTTTGTGAATCAGAGTACCTCTCTGCGAGAATAATTATGTTCGCATAACGTAAAGCGAGACCTGCGTCGCCAACTGTGTTAGGTGGTGAAGATAGAATCTGTTTCAGGGTCTTTCCTGTTTCACCCAAAATTGTATTCTCCTTGAGTTTAACCAATTCCAACTTTTCGCTGAAGAAACGCGTAGGGATAGGATATGATCTTCGTGGCGATTTTGGCAGCGAACCGGATTTGAACCCCCGAAATAGACTGAGCAAATTCTTTTCGTCATTAACAAGGACAAGTTCTCGGTCTGGATGGACTTTGAAGGGTTGTGATTTGGTGCTTGCACCGCAATGCTTACTGATGTTAGGCAAACAGGAGACAAAACTACCAAAAAGCTCGCAAATTCTGGTGTATGTAATGCATATGATTGATGCCATAAGAGACGCGCTTTGTTCAAAGGTCTTGTCCCAAAGGGAGGTTTCTTTGTAGTGCTTAACTCGTTTTCTCTGAAATGCAAGTTTCTCTTCTAAGGAGGTTTGGTTGTTTGTGATTTGAGATACCCTGTGATCGCAAGTTAGCTTCATTAGCTTTAGCTTCCTCTCTGATAAGTCCATTTCGGCTAGAACTTCCAAGGCTGCGAATAAACATGACGTTGCAGAGACATACTTCTCCATCTTCTCAACAATCTTCTGCGCATATCGAGAGCTGTATTCCAGCTTCATGTCTCCGTCTGTGATCCCTTCTTTCAAATTTGCAAACACGACATCGAAGTGCTTGAGCCCAATGTTGGAACATTTTTGGCCTAGACGAGAGACTGTAATAGCAGCACAATCAAGCTCTTCAAGCTTTTCAGCGCAGACAAGATTAAGAAGAAACCTCTCGTCCTCAGAATTCAAGTAACTAACACCCCGCGATTTCATGACCCCATTTCGTAGCTCGGAGAACTCACCGTCCGACAGGAACTTGTAGAGACCAACAAGGCGAGACATTGTTCTGGCGGTCTCAAAAGAAAGGATCTGGAGATTTTCACAAGGAGACGATGATTTGTCGGGCCAGAAACGAGAGAAGGTACTTGGACTGCTATTATTAGCCTTGTTTGCACCTGAAAGCCAAGCCATGGTGACCACAGCCATGGCCTGTGCTTATCTCTCGTTTATTTCCCTCCTCCTTATCCTACTTGTTAGTTCTTTTGCACCCCTGTCTCAGGTTGGAAAATTTGAAGGTTGAGATGATTATTTGAGTTGTTCAAGGCTTTTGGGTACGACAATTGGAGAAGATTGAGGTCTGATGACAAATATAAAAGGGTCGATTGTGCCAACATTAATGAAAGTTCCAAGCTTCTTCCAGGATTAAAAAAACAACGTATCAAAATAGATATTTTGGCGAGAGATATGGGGAGGGTAAGTTTCGGAGTATCCTACGATCCTGCTCTTACTTCCACGTTTAATACAGTTTCACCGATTACATTGCAAGGTAGTCAAAAAAAAAGGAAGAAGGACAAAGCGGTTTCTCTTCTGTCATGTAATCGATGCTCTCCTTTGAATCTAGTCCGTTAAATCAGTTCCGGGTCCAAACCGGAACTCCTCCAAAAGACAAAAGATGATGTGTAGGTCGTAGGTGTTGAGCATTTTAATCAAGATAATAATTGGTATCCTTGACGACTCTTGACGAGGCTTCTGTTCATATTTGACTCCTTTTCATTCTCGGCCAAGAGAAGAATAATTGCTTTGTTCATATTATATTTTTCAATAATATACATACGAAATCCAATTAACGTATTAGTGTAAATCTATTAAATTACTTATTTTAATTTTGTCTAACGTTTTTAATAATAAAAATTAGTGATTAAAAAATTCAACTAATTCGAGCGATTCAACCATAAAGATTTTGAACTGTCTAATTTTTTTGTTTAGTTTTCAATTTCAGGTTTAATTTATTTTAACAACTCTTGTTGTTAAAAATTGAATAGTTTATTAATTAGTCGGTCAATTTTTATAAACTGTTTTTATAAACTAAAATAAATCAATTTTTTTATAGATAAGAAAAATTATATTTCAAATTCTTTAATTTTATTCAATCTTTAGTCAGTTTTATAACGGTATAATATCGGTTTGACCTTTTAAAGCTTAAACCTCTTGTCTGGTTTAATTTCTGATCTAATTTTTAAGACATTGATAAAAGTCTATAATTGTAATTTTTTAGGTTATTAAATAAATTTTTAGATGTATATATTAAAACTGTAAATTTTGTTATTTTTAATAATGAAGGATTTTACAGAATTTATTTTTAAAAGATTTATTGATTAATAAATCTTAAAATATCATCATAATTTATAAATTACATATTTTAAATAAATAATTTAGAATTAAATAAAAATTTTATTTACATGTTTTGAATAAATTAAAGTCAAATAAATATTTAAGAGTTCTAATTTTTTAAAAAAATATGCACGATGAATTAAAATTTAATATTAAATCATTTCACGTACTAGGTCTAGGATATACTAAAACACGTTGTTACCCCGGACCAACCTTGACTTTAATTACTTACTCAGAGCGCCTGCCAATTACTTACTGTCAGATGTGTAAGCATCGGTAAGGCTCAAAGGATGAGGAAAACTATACACTATGCCATGTGAATGAGAACGCAAGAACCGCCAAAACGAAGCAGCGATTAACTCTCATACAGATCGATCACTATCATCATTTTTCCATGTCGACATGTTCAATATATACTAGAAAGTCCAACAAAATGAAACCATTAAATAGTGTTTTCTACTTTGCTGATATAGACGAAACCAAGTCAAAGGCGAACAATTGTTGAACCGTGTGGTGTGATTAGATTCGTTTTAACTCTTACCAAAATTCCAAGCTTTCACATTATGTACGGTGATGAAACATATGCATTCATCGTAAGCACTTATCTGCATCCGCGTTATGTGGGCATGTTTTTGTTAGTGTTGGACTGATTGATCTGATCTTTGGTGGACTACAGATCAAGAAGTTCGACTCTCATTCTGGTGGTCAAGAACAAGACTTTGACGTCTTTAAAACTAATATAGGAAGATTAGAAACTATTAATGCAAGAGTCAAAACGAAAAGGAAAGGTAATATTAATGTAAGAGTCAAAACAAAAAAGTAAGATTTAATCGTCCACACGTTAAAATTTAATCGTTCACACATAACTGTTAGAATTGCATGATAGTTTCCTTTAATTAAGGTTAACTTCTTTATTTTTTTGAAAAATTAATGAAGCGTATATTATAGACAAAACTATTCTAACGTTACAATGAGTTCAATAAAACTCTACCATAAAGTAAAGAAACACAACTAACCAATATTAATTACAAAATAGAACAAGTAAAAAGTTCCGTAACTAACTCAAACTACTTCTTCTGAGTCTTGGAAACTTCTTTTTAGTTTTCGAACTTCTTCTTAGTCTCCGAAACTTCTTCTTAGTTTTCGAACTTCCTCTTAGTTCTCGAACTTCTTCTTAGATTTCGAACTTCTTCTTAGTTTTCAAACTTCCTCTTAGTTCTCGAACTTCTTCTTAGTTCTGTCCACTTCTTCTTAGTCTTCGAAACTTCCTCTTAGTTCTCAAACTTCTTCTTAGTTTTCGAACTTCCTCTTAGTTCTCGAACTTCATCTTAGTTTTCTAACTTCTTCTGTGTTTTGGTACTGCACACTTGATACACTCATGAAAACAGTTCATTTATTTCAAACATTATCATTATTTGATTATCAACAAAATTATTAAACGTGAAGTCATTTTGACTTAACATAAGACACCCAAATTATTTTTAATAAAAAATAAAAATGCCTATTTATAATATTTTGGGACCCTTTTTAGTCATTAGAGTCAAGAATTAGCCATTACAACGACTATATGTGACACAATGGTCGACTGCTATAGCATTAAAAGCTCTAGATTGACTATCTGTTGGAACTATTTAGCTAGTAGGTATATTGGTTGACCAATATGGCACATTGGTCAACCAAACAACAAACTCATAGAATATCAAATTTAACAACTTTAATTCTATTTGTTCACTATTGTCCCATATAGCTTAACCAATCACCCAAAAACATGATTTTAGTCCCTTAAAATGCTCAAACTCAATTTGATTAAAGAAATTATGAATTAAACATCCCAAAATGTTCCCCAAAACTTTATTTGAAAGATCGAGAGGCTTTTACATTAAAAACAACATCTTTGATGCCTCTTAGTTAATGGAAAGACATAAGTAATGAAATGAAGTGAAAATTTTAAGTATGGTGAGCCTTTTAGACTATGAAAAGCAATTAAAATAAGTTTACAATAAGTAATACATAAAGTATCTCGATGTATCTTGATCTTCTTCTTGACTTGATCTTGATATTGAATATTGTAAACTTTGTCTTTTCTTTCACAATCTTTCAATACAGTGATATCTTGTTCTCATATACCTTCTCATTAATAATATTAAACTTATTAGTATTACTTATGTTTTGTTATCAGTAAAACCTTAATTGGAACCTCCTTTAGTTCAACAAAACATTTTCATAACCCTTATTAATGGAAAAAAAACACAAACTTTAATTAACATATGAACATTTATAGGCTTGTTTGAAAAGTCACCTAACTTTTGTCGCAAAATTATATACCTTGTTATGTATACCCTTAGTTGCTCAATTCGGTCCGATTATAGTAGGAAAACCTTATATCTTGAAATAAATTAATCAAGTTGATGATAAAATACATGGTCATTCTAGCCAAAAAAAAGGGAAGGTTTAGTAGGTGGAAGGCAAAGAAGGTCCCCTTTTGGGGGGGGGGGGGTTATAAGTCTGGTTAACTATCCATCTTTGTAATTATCAAAAAATAGAGGGGAAATAACTAAAAAGTTAAAAAAATAACATAAGTACATAAAAATAAACCAAGTAAAAATAACAACAATGATATTTAAGAGATTCAAAAAATTTGAAGCATAATCTATGTATCAAGAATTTGATTTTGGATGTTGTTGGTCTGGTCATGCATTTCATCTTGATTGGAGCAAATGTACCCCAGTTGTTGAAGGATCAGATCATTTGTGCTCTGGAGTATGACAAAGACTGAATTTTGTGGGGCAGGACCTAAGAGGTCTGCTACTCTTTCTGTTTTCTTCTCCACCCACACATTGTCTTTCAATTTATATATAAATTGGAAGGGAATAAAGAAAGAAACTTTACAGGTTCATACCAATCCAACTTGTCAAAAGACACTCAATAGTAGGAAAAAATCTTGGTTAATAGCATCTCATATGACAAATCGTCAGTGGTATTCTTATGACTTCCCTTGTTTACTATAAATCGTAGGATCATTGCTGGGAGTTACATCTTATTGCCCTTAAAAAGATTATACACTATATATGTATCCAAGAGACTGTATCTTTCCACTGAACTACTCTTTGGAAAAATTAAAGTAGCATATATGACTTAAAGCATTGTGGTAGTAAGTCTAAATGTTTACACTAGGGTCTCCTTTCATGGGCATTCTCAGTGTGCAAGCAGATAAAGTTCATAACTTCTCCCAAATCAAGATCAACAATGTTCCACTTATGACAAAGAAGGTTAGTTCTACCTATAGGAATTATATTCAGTATGTTTCCCAAGATTTCCTTAGTAATCAAGATCTCACACTCATGTACCCAAGAGATTATTGCCAACTTCCCATCAATTTCATCTTTTCTTATGTGCATATAAAATGATCTAACTAAATCATCTCATACTGTTTAATTTAAATTAAAAAAAATTTCCCAACCAATGGCAAGAAAATGAGAAGAGATGGGAATACCAATGTCAATGAACTGAAGAGGAGGCAAAATGAGTCCAACAACCACCTTTTACTTTTTATAGTGCATTTTGTATTGTGCTTCAACATCCATTGACTAAAATAGTTTGACCGGTGTTGAAGACTCTCATTTCTTTTGTTTCTTCGATTAGCTTTTGGAATTTCTTCAAATAAGGCTTCTTCATAAAATAGCTCATCCCTAATAATGGGGTCCTCAATATTCTCTTCAACCATAAGTACTTTACTTTTTCTTATTTCTTCCTTTTGTTCTCTTTTGAGATTCTTTTCTTTCCTTTATTCAACGTCAGGGCTTTTTTCTTTCTCAACAACTTTCTCAACTTCCTTTGCAAGACTTCCTCTAGTTCACAGACGTCTTATTAAATGAGCTGATTCTTCATTTGAACCATCATCATTAACAATCAAGTGTACTTCAGGCAATTTTTCACCCATGGAATCAAGTTGAGGAGTAATAGATGGCGGTGTGAAGTTTTAGAAGATAGAATGGATATAATGGGAGTAGACCGAGAGAGAATGGGCAGTGATAGTGAAGGAGAATGAAATCTTACTTTTCTCATTGGCTTCCCCTCCCTAAAAGCTTTTTCTTCTTGTTTTTCTAATGAGCTAGGGTTTGAGTCATCAGAACCTTCTTCATCAGAGTCAGAGATATATTAATGCTTGATTGTTGTTTCATTATGTTCAAAAGATGAATCAGAGTTATATTCTAGAGACAATATAGCCAAAATCTTTCTCTTTCTTTTTCTCTTTCTCTCATATGGAGTCTCTTGAATGGGTGCTTCAGAAACTTAAGGCTTATAGGTGATAGAAATAGGTTCAGTAGGTGTGTTTATCCTACTATTAGCGACAGAGTGAAAGACTCAGAAACAAGAGTTTCAGACTCTTGTTCATAGCAGAGAGTTTCGTCATGGGTAGTAGTGGGGGTTAAGGTTTTTTTTCGTGCCATTGTAAGTAAGCTTAGTGAGATTTAGGAGATTGGAGTAGGAATAGAGGGTTAGGGTGCAGTGAGGAAAAATGGCACTTTTGAGAATGATGAAGGTGAGTAGAAGGAAACAACCTTTTCAGGATATACTAAATTATTCTTGAGCATTGATTTCATGTGAAGATGAAAAATCGTACACACTATTAAAGGAGGTGTGATCATTTGCATATCTTCTGTTAGTCACGTACGAAAAGTCGTTAGAGTGGCATAGTACGCTTTAAAAGGTAAAACAATGCTATTTAATATCTATCTTTTTAAGATATGTGTATTCTACCCTATTAAACTAAGAGGAGCCTTCTAATCTAAACAGGGCCTTCTAAACTAAGAGGTGCCTTCCAAACTAAGAGGAGCCTTCTAAACTAAGAGGGGCCTTCTAAACTAAGATGAGCTTGACATAAGAACAGATTAGAAGAAGTCTGTTAATATCTACAAAGAGAAGTAGCATAAAATCTTCATACAGAGTTAATATCAAATAATCTATACATACCAAGCTCTTTCCTTATCACACAAAATCTATCTTCAGAAAGTGGCTTAGTAAAGATGTCAACTACCTAATTTTTAGTTTTATCATGCAAAAGGTCAATGGTTCCTTCTAAAACATGATTTCTAGGAAAATATGCTTGATTTCTATATGCTAGTCCTAGAATGATGCATAGGATTCTTAGAGAGATTTATTGCACTTGTGTTGTCATACAATATAGGAATATGATCAAAGTTTAGAGAAAAGTCCTTGAGTTGATGTTTCATCTATAAGATTTGAGCATAACAGTTGGCAATTACTATATATTCCATTTAGTTGTAGGAAGCATTGTGTAATTTTGTTTCTTGCAAGACTAATAAATTTGACATCCTTCAAGAAATTGACAGTGTCCACTTGTGCTTTTCCTATCAACTTTATTATATGTATAATCTGTATCACAATAGAAAGCTAAATTAAATGAATCAATTTTTGGATACCATAATCCAAAGTCCATAGTTCTGAAAAGATAGTGGAAGATCCTTTTGACTGCTTGAAGTTGGTTTTCTTTTAGATTTGATTGAAAACATGCACAAAGACATACACTAAGCATAATGTTTGGTTTTAAGCTTGTAAGATATAGTAGTGACCCAATCACTCCTCTATACTTTGTCTCATCCGTGGCCTTGCCTTCTTCATCTTTATCAAGTTTTATTATAGTATACAAAGAAGTACCCATCAGTTTGGCATTTTTAAAATGATATTTCTTGATGAGTTCCTTTTGGTATTTGTCTTGACTAATGAAGATTTCTTTTTTTGTTTGCCTAATTTGTAACTCGCGAAAGAACCATAGTTCTCCCATCATACTTATTTCAAACTCCCCCTGCATTAAGGTTAATAATTCTTCACAGAAGGATTGATTAGTAGCACCAAATATTATGTCATCAACATATATTTGTACTATGAGTAAATCATTCTCCTTTTTCTTAATAAATAAGGTTTTATCTACTTTTTTCTTTCAAAATTATTCTCAAGAAAAAAGTTATTTAACCTCTCATACCATACTCGAGGAGCCTACTTTAGACCATATAGAGCTTTACTTAACTTCATCACATAATTAGGATGATTTTCATCTTCAAAACCTAGATGTTACTTAACAAACATTTCTTCATTAATATATCCATTTAAGAAATCACTTTTGACATCCATTTGGAATAATTTAAATTTTATATGGCATGAAAAAACAAGTAAAATTTTAATCGATTCTAATCTAGTAATAGATACATAATTCTCATCAAAATCAATACCTTGTTGTTGATTATATAACCTTGAGCTATAAGTCTAGCTTTGTTTCTTACCACTTTACCATTTTCATCAAGTTTGTTTTGAAATACCTAATGAGTTCTAATGATTGACTTGTTTCATAGACAAGTTACTAGATTCCAAACTTTTTTTTGGTCAAATTGATTTAGTTCATCCTTCATAGTTGAAACCTAATTTTCATCAGTAAAAGCGTCATCAATGGTCTATGGTTCTAATTGTGAGATAAGGGTGACATAATTGTTTTTGAAGGATGATCTAGTTCTTAGACTTTCAGAGGGACC
The DNA here is from genome assembly GCA_027123425.1 of Erythroxylum panamense. NCBI lineage: Eukaryota > Viridiplantae > Streptophyta > Magnoliopsida > Malpighiales > Erythroxylaceae > Erythroxylum > Erythroxylum panamense. Next base: position 22,473,577 of record JAOTIZ010000009.1, read on the forward strand.
TCTTAGAATGTACTGATGTGTATCAAGACCTCTCCATTCTCTTAGTGTTTTTCATTGCATAGGCTCCTACTGAGATGAAGGAGACTGCTCTGTCCTAGCTTTAGAAGGACCCTTTTTATCTTGTAATTCTAAAAGTACTATAGGTGTAATTTGAGTCTGTGATGTATTTACAGGAATTAAAGGATGCCCTTCATTATCTAAATCAACTGCTGTTGTTGAGGGTAGTGCTTCATCAAATACTACATGTATTAATTCTTCTATCCTTTTTTTTCTTTTGTTATAAACTCTGACCTTTACTAGCAGTACTGTAACCTAGAAAAATAGCTTCATTTGATCTTGGATCGAACTTTCCAAGGTTTTCTTTTCCATTATTTAGAACAAAGCACTTGCAACCAAATCTTGAAAGTAAGCAACATTTGGTTTTCTTCCTTTCTACAGCTTACAAGAGGTGTTTTTGAGAATAGGTCTTATAGGGCACCTGTTAAGTATGTAACAAGCAATAGATAAAGCCTTTACCCAGTAACCATGAGGTAGACCACTTTCACGCAGCATTGTTCTGACCATATCAACGAGAGTCCCGTTCTTTCTCTTAACCCCATTCTGTTGAAGAGTTCTTAGGCATGAAAAATTATGAGTTATGCCATTTTCATTACAGAAATCTTCAAATTTTCTGTTATTAAATTCTCCTCTATGTTCGCTCCGAATTGATGTAATGCAGTTGCCTTTTTCAATTTGAATTTTTTAGCAAAACTTTTCAAAAACTTTAAAAGTATCAGCCTTATTTGATAGGAATTAAACCCATGTAATCTAGAATAATAATCTATTATAACAAAATTATAGTGTTTACTACCAAAGCTTTAAGTCCTAGTAGGACCAAATAAATCTGTATGTATATGTTCAAACGGTTGGTTAGTAGACATAATATTTTTAGAAGGAAAGCTACTTCTAGTTTGTTTTCGTTTTAAACAAACTTCACAACCTGATTATTCTCAAACTTGAAGTTTGATAGTCCTCATACTAACTCATTTTTGGATAATTTTGATAAAATGCTTATGTTAGCATGTTCAAATCTTCTATGCCAGATTAAAAAAATCCTTTTCTAGTAAAACAAAACAATTAACATTTTATGAAGACATGTCTTCCAATTGAGTACAATATATATTTATGATTTCTAGGACCAATAAATACAATATTATCATTAAGGTTTCACAATGAGATGCATAGAAAGTGACTCTATAGCCCTTATCACATAATTGACTTACACTTAACAAGTTATGCTCCAATCCATCAACATAAAGAACATTATCAATAGAATCAAAATTATAGTTATCAATTTTATCAATTCCATTAACTTTTGCCTTGTTTTTGTTAGCAAAGACAACTTTACCTTCATCTTTCCTTTCAATATAGTTGAAGTGTGATGTTTCACTTGTCAAGTGTCTCAAACAATCACTAACTACTATCCATTAATTTTCCCTAGTCTCTATTCTAAAGCATATATGCAGAACGCATTATCTAATTTTAGGTACCCAAAATTTTCTGGGACCTTCTAGGTTAGTAGTTTAACCTTTTGGTCTCCAAACATATATTTGAGATAATTTCTTCATTCTCAAAAAGTTAGAGGAATGACTAACATGACCATGTCTACCGCAATAAGAGCACAAAACAGATGAATGAGAGTTACTATGGCTTTTGCTATTTATCAAGTTCCTGCTATTTTGGTTTTTGCTACTGTTGGATTTCACAAAGAAGTTTTCATATGGCCTAATATTATTATTTTTATTATAGCCTATTCCAACCTTATCAAAAACTACTTTACCATTCCCAAGTAATGCAACAAGATTATTCCTTCCATTAATAAAATTTGCAAGTTCTTTTTCTAAAGAAATGATGTTTCCAGCCAATTCTCTTTTTCAAGTTCTAGAATAGTAACTTTTTCTTTAAATTTTTTTGCATTAACAGAAGCATTTTCTAGTTGGATTACCTTTTGCTCCAGGAATTCCTTTTCAAAGACTTTTTGTTTATTATCATTTTCAAGTGACACAATTTTTGACAACAAATTTTTATTCTCAGATTCTAATGATTTAATCTTATTCGTTAAGGATGCATCATTATTTTTGGACTTTTCAACCTTTTTGAAATATTGCACTATTAATTTTTTTATATTGATCATATAGTCCATGATATGTATCTGTTAATTCATTTATCTTATTATCAGAGTCAGAATAATATACCTCACCACTACAAGAAAAGAAGCATTCTACGACGTTTTTAAAACGTCACAAAATGTCCAAAAAACGTCGCAAAATGTATTCTGCGACGTTTTAAAAAACGTCACAAAAAACGTCGCGGAATGTGCGTAGGTAAAAGCTTTCCACGACGTTTTATGTAAAACGTCACTAAAAGTTTGCACATTCCGCGACGTTTATAAAAACGTCACTAAAAGTGTACACATTCTGCGTCGTTTATAAAAAACGTCGTAGATTGTCTAACATTCCGCGACGTTTTTAAAACGTCACAAAATGTAAGGGAATCCGCGACGTTTTTTTGAAAACGTCGCAAAATGTCTTTTGTGACGTTTTTAAAAACGTCACGGATTGTCTTTTGTGACGTTTTTAGAGTTATTTTCTTTCAATTATTAATTTTTTATTTTTAAAAAATAATTTAAATTAGAAAATTTTTAATTTTTCAAAAATAATTTAAATTTAATAATTTTCAAATTTAATAATTTTTTAAAATAACAAATTTTTTAAATCTTATTTGTTTAATAACTATTCAATATTATTTATGAATTTTATTTAATAATTCTTTAATTTTTTAATATATCATTAATTTTAATAATTATTCATGTATTATTTAATTACAATTCACAAACAAGACATAATACACTGATTAATATCAAAACTAAAGGATGAAACATTTGAGATTTTGGAAAAAAAATGGAGGGACCAAATTAAGGCAGCCCAAATATCGAGTCATTGATCAAGATACTAATATAAGAACATAAACATTCTTGTATCTATTAAGTTCACTAAATAATCGAAGTCCACGGACATTCTATTAAGTCTTGGCATGTGAAGTTTTCTATTGTCTTCCTCTAACTTATTTACTCTGTTTCTTGAATCTGCAAGCGTCCTTTCAGTTTGTGTAAGCTTGGCTAAAATATCTTCCTTTTCCCTCTTTGATGCCTCTGTTATTTTGTCAACCATTAGACACTGTACAAGTTTGTAAAACGTCAACGGACTGCTCTTCCAATCTTCGTCAACCGTCATTTGTCTTTCAATTTCTATACATTAAAGCCTTCCAAATGATTCCTTGCAAGCTGCAAATTACCAGCACGCAAAAAAATGCAGAAGTCTACTTATAAAATGAAGAAATGAAACTGAAGGGAGAAAATGTAAGAACAGAAAATT
>JAOTIZ010000009.1:22494903-22506018 GCA_027123425.1 Erythroxylum panamense
CAAACCTTTAAGTAAAAACGGGCATAAGAAATTAAACGGAGAAAATACCAATTAACCGAGATTACATCAAGGGTTCCATTAAAATCCTAGAATGAAAGGATTAGTTACTCATAACGACAGTAGTAGCAATGAAAATAATAAAAACAAGCATTATAATTATAAAATGAGTAGAAGAAATGGAAGAACAAATGGTGATTGCTTGGAGATTAAATGAAGAGTCACGTTAATGCTTGTAGAGTGAGTAGAGAGTGAGTCTTCAATGTAGAGTAAATGGAGTCCCCCTCTCCCCTTGTTATCTCACGTTATACCCTACTCTTGGTGTTGTAAAGTTGATAGCAAAAGTTAGAAAAAAAATGGAGTAACGTTGATGCTCTCCTCTATTTTTCTCTTTTTATATTTTTAAGTCACTCACAATAAATCACCAACAGCACCTACTCTTCTTTTTATTTTCTTTTTCCAGCCACTCCACTGTTCACACACCTCACACACAACAGCACACACGTCTTCCACTCCTTGCACCGCTAGCTCTCCTTCAACACCCACACATGCAGCAACCTACCAAGATAACGTCACTGCTCCTTCAGCGATAGCTGCTTCCAAAACCACCTGCTGCTTCTATTTGCTTTTTGATCTACGCCAGTTGCCTTCAAGCTAGCTCCCACGAAGAATACGCACAAGCCACAGCAAACACAACACACACGTTAACTCACACACAACTCCTGCACAGCTCACGTTCTTGCACAACCTCTTTATTTTCTGTTAAGCTCACCACAAGCACCCACACACACACTCCACGGCACAGCTTTTATTTTTTTTTTATTTTTCAGCGCCTCCACTGAAACACCTAGCTGCTTCTCTTTATACACATCACACACCTCACACACTCACAGCTCCCTTTATTTTCCTTATTATTTTACTTCTTTTTTCCACACAACATCAGCACCTACGGACACAGCACATCCATCTTATCTTCTGCTTTTCTTTAACGCCCATGCCAAAACAGCACAAACTCACAAGCCAACACTCAACGCCCATCTCTTCTAGACAACGTCCAGCTGCTACTCTCACTCGAAGACACACACTCACACCAAAGCCAGTTGCTGTCTTCTTCATTTCACGCAGACCAGCTCCTTCCAATTTTCCAGACCTCTTCTTTGACAGCCCACTAGTCAACAAACATCCAGCTCACATAGCACCTACCACCATTATGTCTTTATTCCTCTTTGGGCCACACCCCATTATCTATAAGCAACCACCTTTTGTCCCCTTCTTTCTTTCATTGTGATGTGAAACAAAAGCAACAACGCCAGCTGCCCCTTTTATTGTGCTGTCTCCATAGCACCAAGTTAAGACCACACAATTCTCCTCAACTTGATAACTTGATGTGTATAATTCCTCCCTTGGTCTATGCACTCATACTACAGCTATGTCGTTTCTTCTCTAGCTCTTTTGATGTTTTTTTTAATTTTAATTTCTTCAAATAACCTCCATTTAATTGCTTGATTTGACAATTAATCTTTAAAGCTTCCTTGTAGCATTTTGTTGCCTTGATTGCTGCTGGGTCCTCTTGCTCATTTGCGTCAATTCCCTTGATTTCATGTGCTTTTAACAATTAATTTTTCCCAAAATCCTCTTAGCTCATGTACGTGTCCTCTCTTGTATTTGTTGCTGACTTCCCCTCTGCTGCTTGCATGTACTGCCCAATTGATTTGTGCTTCTGCGTCAACGCAACAAACGACGCCACCTGTTCCAGCGTTTTGTTCTGATGTTGAACTGTTCTTTGATTAATTGTTGTTACAGTCCTTTACAACAAAAATCAAATACAATTCCTACAAAGTAAACATGAACAATTATAAGTGCAAATTCAGGTGAACCAAGCAATTTAACAAGAAAAATATATATATAACCTAATAATTAATCCAGAAATTAAGGAAAAATGTCATGAAATTTAATAAGAAAATGCATCCAACACATATCCAGACCATAGAGGCTCACAATAATTAACAAGGTTCATGTGATTTTTTAATTAAAAGAACAACTGTAGATCCTCCCAAAACTCCAACAACTACACATAATAAACAGATTACAAAAATCTGCACAAGTCACCTAATTTCCCAAGAGGTCTTCACTAGATAGAGTTCTATCCCTTTACAATTTTTTACCAAATATTATCCAAAATAGCTTTTGAATTTCAGCCTTCAAGTCATGCAGAAATTGTCGTTAATTCACACCCAAAAATACCAATTCTCCAGCTATAATTAACCAACCAAATCCAAGAAATATTCTATCCCATCTTGATTAGAATTTGAAACTAATCAACATTATCTTGAGAGTCCATTTATCAAACAATGTCAAAGCTAATAATAAGATACAAAATGTGTATCTTAACAATCTCCTCCTTTTTGGCATTATTTGTTACATATGTGAAATTCCCCTTAAAGAAGATAATTGGACACATAATATCAAGTCTACATAACATATAGGAGCTCCTAATTAATTGAACATTGAGGTCCGAATAACTTCCAATAACATCGATGTCAAGTTCAAGAAACATACAAAGAAACAATAATCCCAAATGAAACAACTATCCAATCATCTAAATTTCTCCCCCCTTGGGATAAAAAATGCCAAAAAGAAAGACTAATAGTCACACATATACTTTGAAATCTCCCCCTGAATAGAACAGTCACCAAAAAAATATAATATATCCCTTTTGGGACAAAACAATGCCAAAATGAAGATGACTTCAATCTGATCAATTTCAACAAATAAAGAAACATAAAAATCAGCATTAGATGTAGCGGAAGAATCGTAAGCATGCCAAGATAATAATTTACTACCAGTCAAAACACTAGCTAACATACCATTATTGACATCAAAGTCATCCCACATACGACTGATTAAACTCATAAACCTAAAAAATGCATTCAATAAATCATAATCAAACTTAATCAATCTCCTCCTCATATAAACCATGTGAAAGCATATTGCCTAAACTCATACAACCCATAATATAGAGAGAAACCAAGTTAGAACTTGAAAAAACCTAAATCATATAAAATCTGAATCTTCTTATAGGTCTCCAAATAAACATCAACATTTTCTTAACATAACTCCGTAAATCAATATCCAAAAGTAGAATTCTCAATTCATCAAGCATAACACATTCTCACATCAAATATACTATTCAACAAGTAAGAAAAAATCCAAACACACACCAATCACCCAAACCTTAGAAAACCCATAAATAAAAACTCAAAAAGCCTAGATGTTAACTCCTTTGAACTATCTTTTTTTTTTTAGAAACAACACTATATACTTCAAAATTGTAAAGCACATAGTCCCTATGCCCCTCAAAAAAATTCAAATATGGTCTTATTCCTTGTCACATATCTCTAGCATCAACTATCTGGTTGGTTTCTTCTAAAGCAACTGACTTATCCTCTGTCTAAACAGTTTCTTTAACAATAGTAACTAACTGTAAATTTGGATATGTTTTTCCTTCACTACATCTTTGTTCTTGTAATTGACCCTTTCTAACCCAAGTATGTTTTGGTAACATGGGTTATTGCTTAAAGTTTATTGAAGAGTGTCTAGATTTTCAGTTTTGAGCCTTTTGAAAGATCATTTATAACAACTTGTAACATTTATGCCATATGTGCTCGATAACCCTATAAAAGTGACAAGTAGGTATTAATTTTCATTTCCTCCTTGAAGTTTCTTCTCGAACAGATCTAGTTATGTCATTTCTCTTATCATTCGACTTAGAACATTTACCTTTGTAGCCAATGCCTTGAAGGTCTTCTTTATTCTTACCAATTTCCAACAACTTTTCTAAATTTTCAAGACCTTACATTTAACATTCATATGCCCTTTTTCATACTGGCCAACTTTAATTTTGTTTCATCAAGCTTATTTATTATAGATAACAATTTTTTCTCTAAATCTTGAATGATGTTCTTTATAAAGGAGTTTTCCTTCTTTAGCTTTTCATTCTTCTTGCACATTTGCACCCATTTAGCATACATTAATTCATAGGCTTCATAAATATCTTCTTTTTTATCATATGAATTACTGTCATCACTGTCATAATATAAAATTAAACTTTGAACTGATTCATCGATGATTTTCCTGGAATTTTCTGATTTATCCACATTTTCATCATCAGTTTCTTCCTTCTTGGTTGCTGTTAAGCAAGCTATTGGACTTTTACTGTATAAAGCAACCAACGCAACACTACCCATAACTTCTTCTTCAATATCATACTCACTTTTAGATTCATTCTCACTCTAAGTGCTCCTATAAGACTTCCTTTTTCTCTTCTTCAAGGTGTTAGCACATTTGGCTTACATATGTCTGAAGCCTTGAAACTCATGATATTGAATTTTCTTTACTTTTCTTTCACCCTTTTGAGTTTTAGCTTGTTGTTTGAAGTTACTATTTGATGAGCTCCCATTGTTTTGCCTAAATTTGGATTCTATCATTCTTCACTTTCTTTAACCACTTGCTGAAATTTCTTGTCAATAACTCCATATCCTCATTATCATCGAATTCATCTTCGAAGTCATTCACGACTTTACCAATCTCAGCTTGCAATGTCAATCCTTTGGTCCTCTCCTGTTTGCACCTTAACAAATTCATCTCAAAATTTGTAAGAATTTAATTACCTTATCCAATGGAAATTCATTAATATCATGAGCTTCCTTGATTGCTGCAATTTTCAATATGAACCTTAGAGATAACGATCTCAATGTCTTCTTAAACAATTTTAGGTTAGAGTACTTCTTCCCGAGTTGATATCTTTAGTTTGCTATGTCACGCAATCTCTCATGGAATTCTCTAATAGTTTCACTTTCATCCATCTTTAGCTTTTCAAATCTCATAGCCAACATCTAAAGTTTTGAGGCTATCACAAATTTCAATCCTTCATGTATAGTCTGCAAAGTGTCCAATGCTTCTTTTTCCTATTCACAAGCTGATATCTTTAAGAAGCAACCTTTATCAATGACACTAAAGATGGCGTGCAAGGCTTGAGAATTTCTAAGCGCTCTTTCTCTTCTTCAACCCTTGTCCTCTCATATGCATCTTTAAACACTACTTCCCCTTTTTCATCAGTTGTCAGTAGATGTGTCCAACCATTTAAAATTAAGTTCTATGTTTTTGTTCCTTATGCCTGAATTAATACTCTCATCTGTGATTTCTATGTAAGATAATTTGAACCATCTAACAATGGTGGCCTGATGATTGATGCCTCTTCTCTTATAGTCATAATTGTGGAACACAAATTTACACCAACTTGACGTACCAAGTTCTGATTCAGTGATCCACTCGAATACCATTTGAAAATTTTCGAAGAAGTGTACTAGTTTCGCAAAAATTCTAGTTTGGTAGCAGTTGTTTCTAGCATAAGTGAAAACAAAAAAATTAAATGTAAAAATAATAAATCAATATATGAAATTTGTTAACGCAGTTCGGCATACCTTGTCTATATCTGCAGAACCCTTACCGATCTTAATACTTTCACTAACAACAATAGTTTTATACAAGGCCTTACTAAGCCGACTCACTCTTGATACTATCTCTTATCCTCATAGTCTGTGAAAGTATTTCACATTCAATAACACAACCGGCTCGTCTTAATCTCAATAAAGGATTTTTCTTAACAACTTTTAATGAAAAAGATAATAAATAGATAACTTAAGTGATCAAAAAATAATAACTAACATAAACAAATACGATTGAGATAATAAAGATAACTTCCCTAAATAATTCAGCTCCTTTAATGACAAATTGAAAAGTTACTCACCAATGGTACTATATGACACAATCATCATCAAACTAATTCACCAAAAGTCATGCAATGAATGAGAAATAGCAACACAAGAAATATAGAGACTAGAAAATAGATCAGCTGAAAAACTAACGCCCTCAATTTGTCGTTGAATAGTAGAGGAATACCTAACTAAGAACCACCACGTTGAATAGTAGAGGGATACCTAACTAAGAACCACCACGATGTCAGCCAGAATGCAGCCAAGTATTGTATAAGCCAAGAGAGAAAAAAAAATCAGCAGCAAAAATACCCACTTATCGACAAAAATAGAAGAGAAACGCAGCAGACTCTCTCTAGCCCTGGTTACGTCCAGCTGCAGAACAAACAAAGACACGCAAAACCCAGCAAGAAAATCACAGCTACACTCCACCACAATCAACAAAACTCACCAGAGAAAAATGCAGCAAAAAGATGATTAATTATCATTGTGAAATCAGCACAACTGCACACCCATCCAATCGACAATAACACACAAAGAGCTCACACAAAATTAGTCAACGAAACCAGATCTTTTAATTAACAAGATTCATGTGATTTTTTAATTAAAAGAACAGCTGCAGATCTCCTAAAACTCTGACAACTACGCCGAATATGCATATCACAAAAATCTGCACACGTCACGTGATTTCTGTTGGGCTTCACTAGATAGAGTTTTATATATTTACAACTTTTTACTAAATATTATCTGAGATAATTTTTTAATTTCAGCCTTCAAGTCATGCAGAAATTGTCGTTAATTCACATCCAAAAATGACAATTCTCGTTACAATCAACCAATTAAATCTAAAAAGTATTCTATCTCCTCTTGATTAGAATTTGAAACTAATAAATATTATCTTAACAGTCTAATTATTAAATAATGTTAAAATTAATAATAAAATAAATAAAGTGTATCTTATCATCACACAAATTTCTCTATCATATTTTGTTACTATTTTATATACTTTGAGTTAAATAACGTAATACTTAATACCTTTTTTAAGTTGGAGCTAACGATCGAAGCTGCTAAAAAATTGTTACAAAACCATTTCTGAAAATGTAAAGGTTATAGTCGTTGAACGTATTTTACCCGCTGTGGCTGAACCTAGTGCTACTGACAAATGGATGGCCCAATCGGACGTGCATATGATGACACAAACTCCAAGAGGGAATGAACGAACAATATAGGAATTCTTGACCTTGGTAACAGGAGCTGGATTTCAAGGCATTGATTTCAAATACTTTGTAATTATTGCGTTATGGAGTTCTTCGGGAAGATCACGCATGGATTGCCAATCCATAATGCATCATCTATTCTAAATATGCTGAATGAATTGGATCTAGTTTGGGATTTGCAGGATTCTAAATAAAAGAATTCAGGAAAGATCTTCTGCTCCGTCAATGTCCTTTTTTTTTTTTTTTACAGAAGCCTAGGTTCCCTAAAACTGTATTTCTGCAGATGTCTAACAATAATGAAATTTTATTTCCACACGTACTCAAAATTATTGTCATAATTTCGGTGCCTATCTCACACTTGACACCAGTACTGATTTCCTTCCAACTTCGAAATTTCCCAAACTAGTATGAGAACAGTACCGATCTTATGTCCCTATCCAGTACCAGTTCGTAAGGACAGATTCATAACTTTTTTTGAACAGGGGCAAAATATTTTTTTAAATGGGACAAAATTTTAAATTTTTTATAGAATTAAAATTTAAAATAACAATATTTTTATATAAAAAATTTTAGTGCATCCCTTCCGGTTCACTTTTGGATTTACTATTCACCCACCTTGATTTGTATTCTCCAACTTCTAACTAAAAATCATTATGTCATACTTTACCTTAGAGTTTCAAGTTATGTGAGCAATCACCAACTTCAAAGTTATGCTTGAACTTTTCGATGGGCCTTAAAAGTATGAACCTTTTGTTTAATAAGTTCTCACTAGATGCTATTAATTTTTTAATCTTGTGAAGCCTCTCATCCATCACTATAACACCCTATTTGATTCACAATCTTTCTTTAACACAACTCATACTAAGATCACATTTTCTACTCTAGTTATTTCTCATTCTCAACTCTATTTCAAATCAATATCATCCAAAGAAAAATATAGCCCATGACTAATCATGAACACAAATAACAGAACATACACATATGTACATATTCTTCATCAACTTATTACACAAATTCAACTTCATTTTTGCTTTCATTCTACTTCTAACTTTTACCTTAAATCTTTCCATTTCGAAATCTCTTATCCACTAAAAGCACCAAAGCAAAATATAAATCTATCAACATTTCTCATTTAGTAGTTCTAGTCTTCTAAGAAAAGTTCGGGGTCCAACAAATAATCAAGAAGATCTTAGCCAGGAACCTTAAGTAATTGAAAGAGATCTTAAATCAATTGAATAAACTTGAAAATATTACTTTTATATATTTTCCACTCAATTCCTTTAAATAACATCTTAACAATCTGGAGGCAACAATATATACATCTATAACATACTTATTACTGAATAAACAACACAAGAAATGATAATTTGTGGCCATGGAAGAACCTGAAACTTTCAATACAAAGCATAATCAAGCAAGGCCAACAAAACAAGACTTTGAGCAGAGAATCATCCTTCTTAGCAATAAGTGACCATTTTGATACATGTTCCTCAAATTGAAGTGAACAATTCCAAATGTGGACAAATTCAAAATGTTTTTGGGTAATAAACCCATTTCTTAAATTCCATAAACTATTAAGTTTCAAAAGAAATAGAGTCAAAATATAAGTTCAATGTCTTATACAGTGCATAAAATATTTTAATTCTTCATTTCCCAACTTTTCATTGTTCTAAGCGTTGATTTTTTTTCAAGAGAAAATAAAAAGGCAGAAGAGTTAATTAGTTAGAGGCCATGTTAATAATCAAAGCTTGTGGAAATATGCATGTCGACAAGATATACACAACATCACTCTTTATAGTGTAACAACTTTGACACTGAACTCTCCATCATCTTCATTCAAAATTAACAAGAGGCAAGTATCTTAATCGCAGAAACGTAGACAAATGACAAAATACTAATACACTAATAAGACATCCACATGAATTCTGTAAGACATCCACATGAATTCTTTAAGACTTCCACACAAATTCTATAAGACGTCCACACAAATTATGTAAGACATCCACACGAAAAAATACTGATACACTAATAACCCATACTGATAATTACCCATAAAATCAAACCACAAACACAATTTGCAAATGATGAAAGCAGTACACAAAACCCAGTATGAAACAAAACCCACTAACCTCAATCGATGAATAAACGAAGATCTAGAAGGAAGAAGAGGACAAAAGCACGGGAAGGAAGAAGGGAACTGAAGCACGACAAAGATGCAGAAGGGAACCAAAGCACGCAAAGGAAGAAGATGGATGTAGAAGAAAGAAGATGGAGGGCGAGAAGGGAAACGAAGGCTGCATATGGCAACATAGAACCGGCAGCAATAGAGAAAAAAAGTAAGGACAAAATGAACATCAACGAAACCAGGTTGTGTTGGCTTCATGGGTAAGTTAGACGTTTAATGAAAACGATGTCATTTTAGATTTATAAAAAATGTTGAAGACGATGCTAACGGTGGAGTTTAAATTTTAATTTTACCGACGGAATAACTCTTCCATCGGTAAATCACCAAAAGAATTCAGTTTTGTCGATACACTTTGATTCGTTTACGTTTTATTAAAAATGATGTCTAACTTTCAACTTTACCAATGGAATATACTTCCGTTGGTAAACAATGATGCTTATTTTGCTACCTATCATTCGCGCCTCTTTTATTAACGGTGATTCCTATTCTATCGCTATATTCCATCGCAAAAATCAACGGGATGATTTCTCATCCAACTTTACCAATGATATTTTGTTCGTCACAAATTATGACATATTACGACAATTTTACTGACAGAAATCGGTAATTTTCTTGTAGTGGTTGTACTTACTTTTGAGTTGTTTTCATAATAAACTACCTCTCTTGAGATCTTGTCTTCCAAACTTAACAATTTTACTTAATACACATTCAATATAATCTCTTTCTTATTGGATGCCCCCAAAATCTTTAACAATTTTTTCTCCTTTTAACGCTATTGCATATCCTATTAAATAAGAAGTGCACTCACCTTTATGTTTCATAGATTGAAATTATTTAATCTACTAAATTTCTTAATATCCCACATATGAAGATACATCCAAATAGCAAAATCTTAGGTCGAATACTGCAATATTGATCAATCTAACACTGATTATTGTAAAAAAAAAGTAATATAGGATGAAAAGAAATGAAGTAAAAACACAAAAATTTACGTAATTCAATCGATTATATGAACCATGTAAACAAGTAATGACAAAGATTTCTTTTATTACTGTAAGAAGGATGAAGTAAAGGGAATAAATGACAACAGCCTTCCCAATTTCCCAAAGATTCAACCTTGTAAAATGATTATCTAGTTATTTATAATCTAAAGTTACATTTTAACATGATTGTATGTATTTGAAGTCCACTCAGGGTTTCATTCTTATTAATTAGTAAAACTATATTACGCATTATCCACTTGTGTAATCATATACGAGAACATTTCATTTGTTCACAAACTCTAACCACTCCTTTTTTGATATTTCTTAGGTGGTCCACCAAAATAATGATACAATTTTTTTTATTATTATATGTGTGAAGGATCATAATACGCAGCGGAAATTAAAATTGCAATCATATGCTATCTATTGCGTTTAACAACATACTAATAATAAAAATAGGTAAACGATAAATACCTATAATTTGTAAATTAATCAATACTGAACTTCGAAACTACGAAGTCTTTATGTGCTCCACACCAAAAAATATATCTCTCTTTCAACTTATTATATTTTTTCTGTGCTAGCAAAAAATATAATAAGATGTCATATAGATTATTTAATAAATTATCTCATAACAAATTAAATAATCATAAACGGAAATATTATACTCGTAAGTGTGTAATCATATAGGTTCATTACTAATCAAGGTTAGCGTCTAGCAACACTCCTCAACTACCAGATAGCATAAAATAACAACTTTACAAAGATAGAATCTAGTTAAGGATAATGTATAATTACCTTCCATCATTACAACTCCGAATTATTTTAAGGTATGGTTTAACTGAAAAATCTTATTAGATAAGCAACTATGTTACATGTCGATCATTAATGATTGGTGAATGACTTAGAAAACTCCTGTTTCTTACTCATTCAATTGCCCTGGCCAAGGTCTTGAAACA
>JAOTIZ010000009.1:22577517-22597062 GCA_027123425.1 Erythroxylum panamense
TCGAATGAAATGTATAAATTGTCTATGCTCAAGTGAAATTGTGAAATGTGATCAAATATGCAACAATGTGAGTATATTATATGTGACATGATGTGTTGCATGAATTGAGTGAACCATCGATGGTGGTTACCTCACTGAGTTCGCAAAACTCACCCAAAATTTGCAATTATTTTTCGGGACCCAGAAGAATACCCCGTTAGGCAACGGGCGTATAGCATCTGCTAGTGAGTGAGCGAAGAGGTCGGGATCAGTTCGCGTCTGCATTAGTGTCTGATAAATTCTGATAGAATTGTATTTTTCTGAATTTTGCAATCATTTTGTAAAGTCAAAGGAATGAAATAAATCGTATTTATAAAAAGGGCCCCGTGGTTATTATATTTATCGGTGATCGTGTATAGGAATTGTTTCCCGCGTGTATGTTTGTGTTTTTAAAAAAATTATACTAAGTTTTGACTGAGTGATGTAGCACGCCACCCTCGTAGGGCACGGACTCGGATAGCACCATCGATGTCGGATTCGGGTCATACGGGAGTGGGTTGTTACAGTCAATCATAACATATAATACAATAATTCATACCACATCACATTCTTCATATTTAGGTAATTCAATATTTCACCTCAGTTCAATAAGACATGTTAATTTAATCTTCCAATAGGGCATATCAAATCGATCATTTAATATACACATGAATGTATACGCAAATGCACAAGTGACTCCACTTCATTTTCACTTTATTGTGATTGAACACCTATACTGTCTCATACCTGTCGTGGATACCGAGCTTGTTTCTGTCCCGTATTCGTTGCAGATACCAGGCTCATTGCATCTGAGCCTGAGGCTTTTTATCACATTTCTAAGCCTAAAGTGCTTTTTCACATGTTGACTACTCCGGTCACAAGTAGTTTATCTGTTCATGCATTTCAATACAATGAGATGCGATGGTTTACAAATTTTTCATTCAGTATTCCTCATTCAATGTACATAAGTCATATATTGCTTCCTTCGGATCTAAGTTTGAAATTCATATTCTAGTTTTCAAACATTTCACTTATAATTGGAAAGCACTTCCAATACATTCCTGAATATCAAATTCCTCGGACTATCAATGTCCAGAATCATCACATTCATATAAATAACAATTCAATGATTAAAAGTTAATCAAAATCAATTCATTCATAGTGAGAAACATCTACGTTAACTCACTACACATATAATTCAAACAGAAGCATACATATAATTGAGTTTACACATCTAGGCTGACTTACTACACATATAATTCAAACAGAAGCACACGTATAATTGAGTCTACACATCTAAGTTGACTCACAATTGCTCCAATAAGCTATTGCCTTAACGATCCAACAATGTCTGGGTGCTGACAATCTACTTAAGCATCTGTAGTCATGCAACACATGTATAGTTCACACATCATTAAGTTATTCAATCAAATGAATATACGGTCATGCACATGTATATGTGTCATGTTCCATGCATGATCAGTTGACGTTCTGAGTATGTAACTTTATGCAAAGGTCTTAATCCATTCCTAATCTATCCATCATACATTTATTTGAATTCCTATTCATACTACCTTCATGTTCTTCATTATTCATTTACCCATTTAGGTATATCTTGGCCCTAATCAACTCCAAAGACACTAAATTAGAGCAGCTTATCATCATTTGTTTCAATAATTTCACAAAACTAAGCTCATCATTCCAAGGCACTGCCCACGGTCATAGGGGACCTTCCCACGAACGTGACAGAACCTAAAATGACCAAGACACAATCGTGTACTTAAGGGCCACGATCGTACCTTGCATTCTTCCCTCACTCTTCCATGAATTCATCAACCCTAAAAACTTATCAAACACTTCCTACATTCCATAATTCATACCTTCATATGCAAGTTCAACTCATGCAATTTCAACAACCATGTTAACTACTTAAATCTCCTCAAAACCCTACTTATTTGGTCATTCACCACATATCATTGTCCATGTAACCCTAACTTTGTCAAATTCAAGAACACTTCAATAACATCCCTCTTTAATATAACCTTACCCTCATTTATACTTCAAATCTCTAGCTAAACCACCCATAAATCCACTATTTTCCAATATCAAAAACAAAACAAAAACCCTCCATTCATCCATCAAATTCTAGCTTAACTTCATCATCAATACTATATGCAATACATCCCAATTCAATCATCATGAATGCTATGCTAACATATATCACAATAGGGCAAGAAATTACTTACTTATTCAGCACGAAGCTTCCTCAATTACCAAGCTAACCTAACCTTCCAAGCTTGTAAACATAAAGCAAATTTCTAAGAACAAGATGAAAACATAAAGGGAATTCAACAACAAGATGAAAACAGCTAGATTTTTGGAGTGGTAAGGTGTAGGATTTTAGGCAAAACTCAAAGTGTAAGGGTAATATGTGTGAGTCAGTGGTGAGGAAGATAGAGAGGGTAAATGTAACAAGAACAAAAACAAAATAATCTTTAAAGTGTGGGAAAATCATAGGTGTAGGTGTATGGTGAGAATATGGACACTTGGCATGACACTTTTCATGCTAAGATCCAAGCCATATGTTTCATCCTTCAGTTACCAATTGTCACTTAATATTTGATCCATTTGTCACTCAACTACACCACCATTTGTCACTCATTTGTTCTAGTCATTTATCACCCAATTAGTTAGCCATTTGTCACTCATTTCTAGTGCCATATGTTACCATTCCGTAGGCCTAACCAACCTAAATTTCCATGCATCTATTTGTCTTGCCATTTAACATTTTTCCTAGACTAGATGCATATATCACTTCATTAATCACCCAATTGTAACAATAGATCCCAAATTAATCATTACGGTCCTTCAAACCACAATTTGAAACATATTCAGTACATAATTGCATTTTAAACATTTAAAATCTTTCATGCCCGGAATATGTCAATTGAGTGCATATACTATCCTTGTAATGTTTCTAAATCATAATTCATATATGTAAGTAAGTACTATGCATGTGAATGGAATGCATCTCATAACAATATATCTCATATGCCTCAATAATATAAGACTTTAACCCTCAGTAAGGTTTGAGAATAGGCTATTACAATGCTCCCCCTTAAGAAATTTAGTCCTTGAAATTCTTACCTGCTTGATCAAACAGATGGGGGCATTGTTTCCTTATATTCTCCTCAGTCTCCTATGTAACTTCTTCTCTTGAATGATTCTTCTAAAGGATTTTCACTAAAGGAATTTCTTAGTTTCTTAACTATTTAGTTTGATAGCCAACTATCTTGACCGGTTCTTCTACATAACTCAAATTACTTGCAACATCAACTTCTTGTGCATGTATTATATGGGTCGGATTTGATCGATACCTCCTAAACATACTGACATGGAACACATTGTGGATCTTAGACATTTTAGGTGGTAATGCTAACCTGTATCCCAATTGTCCTATTCTTTAGTAATCTTATAGGGACCAATGT
The DNA here is from genome assembly GCA_027123425.1 of Erythroxylum panamense. Taxonomy (NCBI): domain Eukaryota; kingdom Viridiplantae; phylum Streptophyta; class Magnoliopsida; order Malpighiales; family Erythroxylaceae; genus Erythroxylum; species Erythroxylum panamense. The sequence goes on from JAOTIZ010000009.1 coordinate 22,581,024, forward strand.
ATCTAGGGCTTAACTTACCCTTTTTACCAAACCTTAGCACTCCTCGCCAAGGCAACACTCTCAAGAATACTTTATCTCCCACTTAGTACTCTGTGTCTCTCTGATGTTGAACTACATAACTTTTATGTCTACCTTGAGTTTCCTTAATTCTATTGCGGATCAATTTTACCTTGTTGACCATATCTTGGGTAAATTTTGGGCCTTCAACAATCCTTAGGCCCTCTTTATCCTGATATAGAGGTGATCAACACTTTCTGTCATACAATGCCTTATATGGAGCCATACTGATGCTACTATGATAATGGTTATTATAAGAAAATTCAATAAGAGCCATATATTCATTCCATGCTTCTTGAAATACCAAAACACAAGCTTTAAGCATATCCTCAACAGTCTTAATTGTCCTCTCACTTTGTCCATCTGTCTGAGGATGAAATGTTGTACTAAAGTTCATCTTTCGTGCCTAATGCGGTCTGTAAGCTACCCTAAAATATATAAGTAAATCTGGGATCCTTGTCTGATACAATAGAAAACAAAACTCCATGAAATCTCACTATTTTATTAACATATCTTCAGGCTAACTAATCCAATGTATTGTCTTCCCTTATAGGTAGAAAATGGGCCTAATTTGTCAATTTGTCAATGATGACCCATATGACATCGTGTTGCCTCGGAGTCTTTGGCAATTTCATAATGAGATCCATAGAAATTCTCTCCCATTTCCTTTCCGGAATAGTTAATGATTGTAACTTCCCTACTGGAGCCTGATGCTCAGCCTTAAACTGTTGACAAGTCAAACACTTAGTAATATACTCAACCATTTGTTTTTTAATCCTTGGCCACCAAAAATGTTATTTCAGCGTATTGTACATCTTAGTAGTACCAAGATGCATGGCATAAGATGCTATATGCGCTTCCTCCAAGATTGCTTTTCTTAAATCTTCCACATTAGGTACACATAACTCTGCTTCAACCACAATACATTGTCTTTTAACTCAAACTCAGAACTTGGATTTTGTTTCAATTTCTCAATAAGCTTCACCAATTCTGTGTCTTTACTTTGGACTTTCCTAATCCTTTCCTGCAATATCGGTCTAAGCTTCAATGTAGCTATAAATACTTCATTTTTTCCTAAATTCAACTCAATATTCAATGCTCTCAATTGTACTAGGATTGGTAATCTTGAGGTTTGAATCTGTGGCACATTGCTATTCAATTTTCTACTTAATGCATCAGCTACCACATTAGCTATACTCAAATGGTATTCAATCGTACAATTATAGTCTATCAGTAGCTCAATCCACCTCCTTTGTCTCATATTAAGCTCCTTCTAACTCGATAGATATTTCAAACTTTTGTGATCGGTAAATATTTAAAATGTCTCACCATATAGTAATGTCTCCAAATTTTCAAGACAAACACCATTGCAGCAAATTCCAAATCATGAATTGGATAATTAATTCATGAGACCTTAACTATCTTGATGAATATGTAATCACTTCACCATACTGCATCAAAACACACCCTAATCCTTGATGTGAAGCATCACTATACATAATATATCCACTAGATTTAGATGAAATAGCTAACATCGGTGTTGTAGTCAACCGATGTTTCAATTCCTCAAAACTCTTCTAAGATTCCTCAGTCTATTAGAAAGATACATTCGTCTTTAGAAGCTTTGTCAAAAGGGCATAAATCAATGAAAACCCCTTACAAACCTTCTGGAGTAACCAGGTAGTCTAAGGAAACTCCAAACCTCAAATACATTTTTAGAAACTTCCCAATTCATTACTACTTTAACTTTCTTCGAGTCTACCCAAATGCCTTATCCAGATACTATATAACCCAATAATACCACTTGATCAAGCCAAAATTCACACTTACTAAACTTGGTATATAACCACTTCTCTCTCATTGTTTATAAGACTAATCTCAAGTGTTTAGAATGTTCCTTATTGCATTTCGAATATACCAAAATATCATTAATAAACATAATCACAAAGTGATCCAGATAAGGCTGAAATACGTTGTTCATCAATGCCATAAAAAATGTAGGGGCATTATTCAATCTAAAAGGCATCACCAAAAATTCAAATTGCCCATATCATTTTTTGAACGCACTCTTTGGTACCTCAACTTCTACTATCTTCAATTGATAATATCCTGATCTCAGGCCCAGTTTAGTGAACACCTGAGCTCCTTGTAACTGATCAACTAGATCATCTATCCTCGATAAGGGACACTTATTCTTCACAATCACTGGATTCAACTGCCTATAATCGATGCACAACCTCAAAGTCCTATATTTCTTCTTTACAAACAGAGCTGGGGCTTCTCATGGTGACACACTAGGCCTGATAAAACCCTTTTTCAACAACTATTGCAACTGTTTCTTAAGTTCGTTAAGTCCTACAGGTTCCATCCTATATGGAGGAATAGATATAAGAGTGGTACTCAGAATAAGGTCAATAGTGAACTCTGTTTCCCTATCCGGGGGTAATCCCGGTAGCTCACTGAGGAACACATCTAAAAAGTACCTAACATCAGGAATGTCCTGTATGGTCTGCTCAGTACGAGTGTCAGTTTAAAGGCATTTATTAAGGAAATTAATCTGATTGACATAACTTGACTAATACCTCGAAATATCACCCTTGGTTGATTTGGAGATTCAGTAATTACTTCCTTAGTGTAGCAGTTCATTACTGCCATATGTGTAGTAAGTCATTACATACCTAGAATAAGGTCTATCTCTCTTAACTGCAATACTATCAGGTCAGCTTTTAACTCCTCTTGATTAACCCGAATAATACTTTTTTATAAACTTCCCACTTACTGTAGTACTACCTATTAGATTACTCACTTCTAAGCCATTTCTTAACATCTCTCTCTCACATTGTAGTTTAGATGTCAGATGTGGTGTAATAAATGAATGGGTAGACCCTAGATCTAATAATGTAAATGCCTCAAAATTAAAGACGGATTGTGCACTAAGAACCACTATCGTGACAGAACCTAAAATGACCAGGACATGATCGTGCACTTGAGGGCCATAATCGTGCCTTACATTCTTTCCTCACTCTTCCACAACTTCATCAACCCTAAAAACATATCAAACACTTCCTACTTTCCACAATTCATACCTTCATATGCAAGTTCAATTCATGCAACTTCAACTAGTATGTTAACTATTTAAATCTCCTCAAAACCCTACTTATTTGATCATTCTCCATATATCATTATCCATGTAACCCTAACTTTGTCAAATTCAAGAACACTTCGATAACATCCCTTTTTAATATAACCTTACAATTATTTATACTTTAAACCTCTACCTAAACCACCCATACAATCCATTATTTTCTAGTATCAAAAAGAAAACAGAAACCTCCATTCATCCATTAAATTCCAACACAACTTCATCATTAATACTACATGCAATACATCCCAATTCAATCACCGTAAATGTTATGCTAACATGTATCACAATATGGCAAGAAATCACTTACTTTTTTAACATAAAGCTTCCTCAATTACCAAGCTAACATAACCTTCCAAGCTTGCAAACATAAAACTTATTTCCAAGAACAAGATCAAAACAAAGAGGGACTTCAACAAAAAGATAAAGACAACTAGATTTTGGAGTGTTAAAGTGTAGGATTTTGGGGAAAACTCAAAGTGTAAGGGTTATATGTGTGAGTTGATGATAAGGAAGATAGAGAGGGTAAATGTAACAAGCAATAGCAAAATAATCTTTTAAGTGTGGGAAAATCGTCACTGTAAGTGTATGGTGAGAATATGAACACTTGGCATGACATTTGTAATGCTAAGATCCAAACCATCTGTTTCATCCTTCAACTACCAATTGTCACTTAATATTTGGTCCATTTGTCACTCAACTGCACCACCATTTGTCACTCTTTTGTTCTAGCCATTTATCACCCAATTAGTTAACCATTTGTCACTCATTCCTAATGCCACGTGTCACCATTCCATAGGCTTAACCAACCTAAATTTTCATATATCAATCTGTCTTGTCATTTAACATTTTTCCTAGACCAGATGTATATATCACTTCATTAATCACCCAATTGTAACAATAGATCCCAAATTAATCATTATAGTCCATCAAACCACAATTTGAGACATATTTAATACATAATTACATTTAGATCATTTAAAATGTTTCATACCCCAGAATATGTCAATTGAGTGCATATATTATCCTTGTAATGTTTTTAAATCATAATTCGTGTATGTACGTAAGTACTATGCATGTGAATGGAATGAACCTCATAACGATTTATCTCATATACCTTAATAATATAAGACTCTAACCCTCAGTAAGGTTTGAGAATAGGTTATTACATAATAACTTATATACAGTGATAAATTTGATTAGGAATTTCTAGAAATTTTGATTGGTAAAATTTTTAGAAATTTCAATTGATTAGGAATTTCAATTCAATTGATTAGGAATTTCTAGGAAAATTCAATAAGTTAATTATAGTTAGGAATTTCAATTCAATTAATTACGAATTTCAATTTCAATTAATTAATTAATTATTAAAAGAGAGAAATGATAAAGCCAAATTCAATAACTAAAGTAATCTTTACTATACATAAATGATTGTCCAAATCATTTTACAAAAAATGATACAATTTAAAAAAATTAGGATAATATCATGATGGATAAACAAAGATTGGAGATTGGATACTAGAGACTGGAGAGGGTAGACTAAGAGAGCAACTAATCGTTAGTTTGGTTCAAATCATCTGTAAGTGTAAATATTATATTTAGTAATGCAATATTAAAATTAAAGGAATATTTAGAACATAGTAATAATTAATATATAATTAAATATACTTCATCTTCATATATTTGACCAAAATAATATGCACTAGGTCGATTAGTTTGACTAGTCACCTTCGCATTAATACCTATTGTTGTATCAACAAAAATTTAAAAACAAAATATTAGGTAAGATAATACATAAAATAGATAAAATCGATATATCAAAAAGAGAATTTATCATCAATATCTTCATTGTTTAATTAACTTTGCGCACACATAAAGGCTTCCACAGTACGAGAATAAAGTCAAGCATAATAAGGAGTGATAACCCAACCACTAGCCCAAAAGTAGACTCTGAAGCAACAGTGGATGATGGAATAGCTAATAAATCTCGTGCAATGACTTATATGATCGAAAAAATATTTTCACAACTCTTCCACTAGAATAATATATGAACTGCTCACCTTTAACTTTGGGCACATAATCTTTGGTCAAATATTTATCTAACTCCATCATATTATAAGAAGTTTTAGCCCTTTTCTCTTTCATAAATTTTAAAAGAGAAAGTGACAATCTTCAGTAAGAAGATGAGGTTGTGAACTTGAAACTAAAATCGGAGTTGAATTGATTGAACTACTATGATCCCAATCATGAGTTTTTTCTTCCATTCTGAGTTGATAATCATTAAACAATTTATACCAGAATTGTTAAATGATATCTACATGCTCTTGGACTTGATCATTGTACATTGCATCATAAGTAAAAGTAACCCTATCCAACTTGTATCTTAGGTTCAACATATATAACATTACAACAATATTTCCAACTATAAACCAATAAGAATTAAACTTCTCCAACATCTACTTTGCCATAATTTGAATAACCTCATTGAAGTCAAACATTCACAGTGATAAAGCATATTTTATGTCACACATAATGCTAAAGCATCAATGCGAAGTTGGATAATTTATTCCCGAGAGCAATTTAGTTACATTATAAAATAATTCCAACATCATATAAAGTTCTCTAGCCAACTCCTATTGATCTTCTATAGGCGTACATGTGTATTAAGAATCTCTTTTCTTTATTTTGGTAAACACCTCAGCATACATGATTGTCAACTCCAACATCTTGAAAGTTGAGTTCCATCTGGTTAGAAATCCAAAACTAACTTCTTTGTACTTAGAATGCATATAATTTGTGCATCATCTTTAAATTTCTCAGCTCTTTTAGGAGTTATACTCCAATGTAGAACACTATCCTTCAGAATCAAGTTAAGAATATAAGCAAAACAATGCATATGAAATAATCTACCACTAACCAATAAAATCCCAACCTGCATCTTACTCTTTAACTTCTTAATCATAGCATAATTCGTGCTATAATTGTTGACTATGATGGTGGATACTTTACTGTCGATGTTAAAATTCATCAAACAAGTCCTTTAAAATGGTTGCTAACTTTTCACTTATATGTGAACCTATCATGGATAAATATTACTAACATAAATAATAAATTCATAACATAATGAAAAAGTAAATGATAACAATGTTAAAGGATATAAATTACCTCAAAAATTTATTGTGTAACATCCAATCATTAGCAATATAAAGTGCAACCACTTCCATATGACCCTTCTTTTGGTTATCGGCTATCTACATCTCTGTTGTTATGGGAATCTGTCCTTCAGTTCTTGACAATGCTATTAAAATCTCTCTCTTCTTATACTCATAAATTTTCAAGATATCCTTCTTCACTATATTTTGACTTGGAACCTTATAAGCCAATTGTAGTGAGTTACAAAACATTATGAATCTTTTTCTTTCAACTATAGACAGTGGTTGTTCATCTCTAATAACCAAAAAACCCATCAAATACCTTGATTTGTTGTTGTCATAAGTTTTTGTGGTCAATTCATTCTTCCCTTTCATAAGGTCAAGGGTCAAAACTTTTTGACCTCCTAACACCATCTTCCTTTAAATGAGACGTTCCACCTTTTGAAATACTGGTTAACAACTTCTGACAATACTTACATTATATTTTTTATCATGTCTATCGATCTAGCCTTATTAAAGTTATTCCAAACTTCATATTTTAATTGAGTTCGAGTTGAACTTCTATCTCCACTTAGTACTATAATAGAAGCTTCCACTTCTATCTACAATACTGGATTATAACTCTGTATTGAAGTAATATGCTCATCCATTTGAAACAATCAACATATAAATACTTAAGGTTAGAAATAATCAATATATAAATGCTTGAGGTTAGAAACAATCAAAATGCACAATTGAACTTATCATTATTGAATAATGGAGGTGTTAATGTAAAGAAGTTGATTGAAGCCATTTCAACAACACATGTTTAATGGCAATATAAATTATGTTAAATAAGAATCCATGAGGAAATGCAATATGCTTATGTATTTAGTAGTTGATGTATGCTTGCATTTGTACTAGAATCAAATATGTGCATTTTAATATGAAGGTCATATATTCTTTAGACTCAAATTTTTCAATATACAAATAATAAAATGCATACAGTAGGATATTTTTCTACATACTAGCAGTGTAATCTTATGAAAAATTACTAAATAGATCATAATTATCTCATCTATTATTGAGGAAAAGTTTGTAACATGCCATTAAACTATAGAACAAGCATTATAGTTAAGAAATTTTTATCATAAGTATGACGGTCATAAACGATATCAAACAACAATTAAAGATCCACTTTGATAGTTTAGCTACAATGTTCTTCTTAGAGAACAATAATGGTTGAAGTTGAAATAAACATATTAATAAGAAAGTATACGTTTGAAGATCATATTAAAGAAAAGACATGCCATTAACCATTAATCATCTTACTTTATAAAACCAAGCCAGTCTTAAAACACTTTTGAACACAAGAAAAAGCAAGAGAAATCTTGAAGCTAACTATACTTCTACTTGTAACATCCAAATCCCATTGTTTACATACAAACTAGCCAACTAGGTAAAAACAAAGGCTTTTCTAAAAATATGAATTGTGTTCAACAATGTTTTTAGACATGGTTAGTTTCATAGTCTATCATATGCTCATAGTATATCTTCTTTTTGTTTTATTTTGAAAATTTTCTTATCTAAATATGTGTTATGATATCACAGTTGGACACAAAGTTAAAATTTTCAAATATTGCATTGGATACTTAAAGATAGTTTTATGTCATAAAGACCAGAACTATAAATTCTGTCATTCAAAATTCTAAATCTTGAGACTTGCTATTTGCAATAAGTTAAGAAAGTAGGACATAGCTCATCAACTTGTCAGGACCTTCATGGATATCCAAAATAGCTTTATAGTTAGAACATGTGCATTTTAGATGCTGATTTGTGTAATTGGACAACTTAGTCTTTAAATGTGTTATTGATAAAAAGTTTTTGAAATGATAACCTCCGTATTAAACATCACGATGTTCTATCTATAGCTTAAGTCACTTATATGATAATGTTTATAATGCTTGTCTCATCCTTGATGTTGTTGTTAGAGCTATTGCAGAATACCAAGTATAAGAAATCATGATTTTCTTTATATAAAATTTCATATTCAAGCACCTCCTCTCATTAAAATTTAGAAACTACAAACAAACATCCATCTACAACAAATAAAAAAAAAGAATAGGAATGTAGGGGCATCTCATTAAACACTTAACATGCATTGTGTTATACTGCTATTAGTAGAAGTCATAATCACAAATTAGCTAAATCACCATATCAAAAATAACAACTACTCAATACAATACTCTACAAACAATCAATTATGAATAATAAACTAAATTTAAGCAAAGAGACTACCTTATTAATATGTTGATTAGTTGGTGGCGTTGGTGAGTGGTGAGTGGTGACTAGTGGCATGGTGGATGTGCAATGATGAGAGATGACAAGACGTGCAACCATCAACAAGGGAGCTAAGAGAGTGTACAGTAGTGGAAGAGACAGAGAACATAAGTTTAGGGGGTGAAGAATAGCGTAGAAGAAGAAATGAAGAAGATGGAAAGAAGCACAATGTTTGGAAATTAATTAAAAAGAAAATGACTTCATTAAGCAAAACGATGTCGTTTTGATTTGTTTTGCTTATTATGCAAATCTGTTTCAATTAAAGCAAAAAGATGTCATTTTGTTGTTGGAGCCTATTGGATCTCAGGCTTGAGTGTAGGGCCAGGATCGAGGCCACTCGAGCCTTAATCACCCAACTTGAGGCCTGATTTGATCTTGCTAGGTCGGTAAATTTTGGCACCCTGATTTGATCTTGCTACAAACGTATGAGTCGTTCGTGTAGTATCTAAGGTGTCAATCCCACGAGGAGGGTTATTCTAATCCTAAAATATAAGGCTAAAACTAATCACAAAAATTCAAATTTAACTAAACTAAAACAATGATGCAATTCAATCAAAAAACTCAATTCAAGAATTAATCATGAAGTATTAACATATCGACAAATTGCAACACATATATCAATCATCAACCTAAGGAACTACTAATTAAGAGAAAGGGGAATTTTTTTACTTATCTTCAACACTAATCTAATTAATTATGAATTGCCGAATTATTGGTCACGGATGATCCTAGGGTTGATTACTCTCTCTCTCGAGTTATAACTAATAGCCCTAAATTATAAACTATAATCAAATTATGAAAAACTACAATTTCTCAATTCACAATTTATACAACCCTTATTTAGATATGAAGTTTTCCAATAGACTACCAGAAACTTATGTGAGATCTCTCTTCACACAATTATCGATTTCATTGATTTCTCATTCTTATTAAATTACCTAACTCTCTTTAGCCCAATTTAATTATTTTCATTCAATTTAACCTCTTTGTCTATCACCGAATTATGCAAGTGCAGAAATCAATCACAATGAATCCAAATAACTTAAACAATCAGATTTTTATTGAATTAAAGATAAAAACAACCCAATGGTGAGTTTAGACATTTCTCAACATTCATAACACATAATAAAGTTGAAATACACAAAAAACCATATCTGAACGGATGACGGAGGCAGGAACATCAGGAAAACTTCTCTTCTAGGAAGTACTTCGCATTAGCTTCTTCTCCACGTCTCTCTTCCTTCGTCTATTTCTCAATCTCTCAATGAACTCTCTCTAGGATTTCTTGATGGTGGCTGATGGAAGATGCTCCCCTTCTTTTGACTTTTTCTTTTTATATTTGATGTGTTTGTGGCAGCCCTACAATTTTTTGGGGGTCAAAAAGGTCCAAAAAAGCCTTAAAATTATGACTTTTTTGTGTGTCTGCACATCTGTCTGATGCAGGCCACAATTGTGGGCCACATGTAAGCTCTATGTCATGATCGTGGAAGAAAGACCATGATTGTTGGCCAAGTCTGATGCTTCTGTCACGATCATGGCCACGATCCCTCGTTTCTATCATGATCATGATCTTGTTGTTTCAGTCTAAGCTTTTCCAAAACTTTTTCATTCTTCATTGTTGACCCTGAAACACTAACAAGCACATTAAGGTATGTATAATAATTAAGCTCAAATACTTATACTAACCCATAAAAGCACTTGAACAAAAACAATTCACAAAATAACACAATTCTACCGAAAACCAATACTAAACAATCGAATAAACGGAAAAACACATATCAAACTATACCTTAAAACATGATGCGCTTCATACTTATCAACATCCCTACACTTAAACGTTTGCTTATTCTTAAGCAAACAAAACAACAAACACATAAAATTTCACATAACTCATAATGCAATAATGAGATAATGGCTTCAACTTTATGAAATGAATTTAATTTAAAACACAATCATCCAAGTCATTTCAAATCATTAAGATGCAAAATCCACGCTTTAGGGCTTGAACTCAATACACATATTAATCCAAACTCAAGTGTTAAATTATTTACCCTCCTCAATGGCACACACTGATTAATAATTCTTTGGTCATTCAACTCTATAACTAAGCCTAAGTACGTTTTCATGAAAAGTCAAACTATTACAAGTTTGGTCGGTTTTATTCGAAAACACATTTTTATTTTTGTTTTTTATTTTTACTATTTTTATGAACATGGACTTAGTTTTTCTACGCAAAGGTAAATATTGGTAACGAATGTTAATTCGATTACTCAACCAAATCATGTTTTTTGTTAAGCTACTTGGTTGGAACGTCATTTTAACGTGAAGGCACACATTTGTGATGCGTGTCGATCCAATTATTCAGCTATATCACATTCTCAGCTGACTACTAGCTCTATTCATAACCCAAAGGCCAGCGAAATAGTCACTTGTTTTAACAAAATAACAAGTTTTTATTGCCTACCTTATTTCTTCAGTTACTCGTTTCATAAAAAAATATTAGCAAAGCTACTTAGGTTAAAAGGTCTCAAATTATGAATGAATGTGATAATTTAGAGCGCTACATTTAAACATTAAATCCTAATTAAGTAGCATATTTAATCAAATAACCCCAGTTCACTAATTCTGCAAGCTAATAATTCTCTACTACCTAATAGACCAAGTTCAAAATTTTATCAATTTTGATCCATCTAAGCCATTGATATATTTACACAATTCACAGAATGCAACCTAACAAACTATCATTTACTATGCAAAATTCACATTCAAATAAAGGATATAACCCTCCCTACACTTGAACAACACATTGTCCTCAATGTGAAGAGGGGGCAAATAAACACATAAAGAAAAAATTTAAATAAAACAAAAACAACAATAATAATAAAGATAAAGATAAAAATTAAAATAAAGACTAAATTTAAAAAGAAAAGGGGCTAGAACAAATTTCATGGTGATGGAGATGGTGATGGTCTTAGAGGTGGCAGTTGAACGCTCTGATGCTCAAAATAACGATGAACCCAGTAAATGTCTCGACTCTGCCGTCATTGACTTCAGGCCATCTCTTTTATCCTTCTAGAGTTCTCTGCAAGTGTATATATGATTGCCTTGTTGTTTATGGAGATTGCATCTAGTATCTTCTACCATCTTGGTTGTTCTGCATTTTCTTCCTCTTGCTCAAATTCATCACCACTCGAATCCTTTATTGCCTACTGAGGCAGCTCTTTGCTGGAACTCGCCTAACTTGCCTTAATCTTCACGTGAGTCTTTTGGCTGATATCCTAAAGTTCCATGTTATAGGACTTAAGGATTTCAGAGTGCCATAAATGATGATGGCTCATGAAGTCTGGGAGATGGACGGTCAAACCACTACATTCTATGCCATAATACTCAGCAATGGCTGAAACTAAATATCCCATTCCTAAATTGTTGCTCCTCTTACGCAGAATTACAACAGCAACGTTCAGCACATGTTTGGAGGAGCATACTAGAATATTGTGATCCATGCACCATAACATAAAAAATTCCTTTGTTGAGCACTTGCTGGTTTCTGATTTATCAGAAACCATTTGACACATGAATTTGTGCAACAACAAGTGCTCATAAGTCCTTATGATGTTGTTGTGGGCATTTTTGGCATTGAAGCTCTCTATCCTAATGAGCTCATTCCAATAGCGAGAAGCACGAAAAATCATCGTGCTGGTCGATAATGAAAGACTTGGGGAACCTATACACATTGCACACAATTTCTATGTTCAACTCATATGCTCGTCCCTGCAACCTAAACCACATCTCTCTACGGTTCCTAGGTTTGTAGTGGAGGGAAGTGAAAATTCAAGAGTGAGATCCTAGTAAATAAGGAATTAGAAGTGTATAAATTTTTCCCGCTGAATTCTTTCTTCTATGTTTTCTACCTTATCGCGCTATTCTAGCCTATCAAATGTATTGAAATCAAAATATTTAGGAACTGCAATTTGTTTAGTATTGAGGGTTCAGAAACAGATACCTTCCTCCTCTATGTAGAACAGGAATGGTGCTCTAAAATCTACTGTCCTATTTCTCCTTCCTTGTCTCGATGCTTGATTCCGTCCCAATGATTGATCACGCTTGGTTAATTGCTTGGTGCGCGAAATATTGGCTTGTGAGTTAGTTGAAGTTGAAAGAAATTTGGAGGTTTGAACTTTTATAGAGAGAAGTGAGAATGCTTTGAGAGATAAAGTTTGGATAGATAAACTAAAAATAAAAATGAGTGAAAAAGTGAAGTTTGAATTGTATTTATAGGTTACTGGATGGTAAAATGATAAAATTTTAAGTTAACTACGCATGTCTGCTATTTTACCTTACCGCAGGCCCCGATCATGACTTACAATTTTTCACCAATTTTATTTTTTCCCTATTTTATGGTCCTCTCAACTTTTTCAAAATCACTTCTTAGCTCTTTATGATCCTCTCACCTCTCTTTGTTTACTTCATTGATCACCTACTTCACGTCGGCATTTTATGACTTCTTGATTGTATGACAACAAAATAACCTAACGATGAAATTCAGACTTCTAAAAACAATCAATGACATTGATATTCCATGGGTTGCATCCCATGTAGTGCTTGTTTTAATGTCAGTAGCTCAATGCTCTTATCTTGCTCATGGTGGTTCAAATGAGTGGTGCAATGGCAATGCAGTCATTAATCCTACAATTTGCACATGAGCTACCATGCCTATGATTCCACCTTCTTTGTGGCTCTCCTTCTTTTGCCTTCTTATATACGACCACTTCTTTCTGAAGGCACTCCTAGGAGCTGCAATATCTTCCCATTGCCCTCGAGGTTTGGGTTCTTTGATATTCGTTGGAGATAAAGGACGATTATTGTCTCTCTTTGACACCTTAAAGGTTAATTATTGCTTTCCTACCTATAGAGTTAGCTCACCCCGATCCACTTTAATGATTGAGCGAGTAGTGGCTAGAAACGGTAGTCCAACGACCATAAGGGTTCCCACATCTTCTCTAATATCTACTATATAGAAGTTTGTGGGGAAGGTAAAGTTATCAATTTGCACTTGCACATCCTTAGTAATCCCTTTTTGTTGATGGATTGTTCTGTCAGCCATTTTTACTATCATCTTTGTGGGTACTAACTCTCCTAACCCCAACTTTTGACTAAAGGCGTAGGGCATCATATTGATACTCGCTCCCAAGTCCGTGAATGCCCTATCTATGTTGACTCCATTTATACTACAAAGATTGTAAACATTCCCTGGATCCTCTTTCTTCTCTGCTATGTTAGGGTTTTCTTCTACTTCGCACTCCTTAACCTTCTTCTTCATCGATTTTGTTAAGGTGAGCCTCGTTTGTAGATGTCTTGTTATGTTCTCAACCTTGTTTAAGTAATCCTCAGAATTCCTCGTTACCATACTTGACAATGATTTCGGCTACACTAGAATAGGGTATGGTAATTTGGGTCAAGATTCCTTGATTGGCTCAATTTCGAGCTCACTTGGAAGGATTTCCACAATTACTTATCCTTATCCTTTATCTCCATTCTCCTTTGTATGATCAAGCTCCTTTTCCTAGGTCTGAGTGATAGCCATGATCCTTTCCTTTGGGTTAGACTCGGTATTGTTTAGAGGGTTTTCTGTATTCTGAGTATATATTGCTTCAGCTAGTCGACCTACTTACACCTCCAGATTATGTACTAAAGAGGCACGGTTCTTCGTAACTTGTTCAAATTTGCTTTCAAACTTCCTGTGTGCATCCTCTATGCCTCCAATCTTATCTAAAATCCTATCTAACTTAGATTCCATAGAGCTTAGTTTATCTTGTTGGAAGCCCGATTGTCCTTGAGGTCTAAACTGTCCTCCTGCATTGTTCATCCAAGAGAAGTTAAGGTGATTCTTCAACTCATGGTTATAAGTGTTGGAGTAGGGGTTGTTTCCCCCTCCTCGTCTATACGGGGCTCCTATGTAATTCACTTGCTCTGGATCACTTTCCTTCATTAAGAAATAGTCCACTGTGTCATGGTTCAATTGTCCAAAAAGGTCACATTTAAGTTATATAGCCTTCACTGGAGTTAAGGAGGAAGCCTTCATGTTGCTGGGTTGTCGAGTCAAGTTATCCATCCTTGTTTGCATTTTTGTCATTCGATCAATAGCCACAATTTCTTTTTGTTCACAGAATGTAGTAGTTTGTCTACTCTGCTCATTCGACCATAAACAGCTGTTACTTGCCATCTCCTCTATTAATTCTTCTGCTTTATCAACTATCTTCCCCATCAATGATCCTCCTGAAGCTGCATCGATCGTGCCCCTCGTATGCGGGGTAACTCCATTATAGAATGTTTGTAACAAAAATTCCTTTAGTAAGTTATGATGTTGGCATTTTCGTTGCAAATTCTTGTATCATTCCTACGCTTTGTAGATCGATTCCCCATCACCTTTTTGGAAGTTAGTGATTTCCTTGATGATCTTAGTGGTCCTTAGTCAAGAGAAAATCTTTATCTAAAAAGGAACAGACTAACTGATCCCAAATGATATCATTGGTTAGGTTAAGAGAGTGATACCAAGCCTTTGCTCTATCTCAAGGGGTAAAGGGAAAGAGCCTAATTTTAAGTGCATCTTCCGATATCTGATGGTACCTAAACATATCTTAGATTTCTAAGAAGTTCATTATGTGCATGTTAGGGTCTTCGTTTGCTAGTCCACAAAATTGCACGTTTTGTTGAAGCATGTTCAAGAGAGTTGGTTTGTCTACTCCTTGATTAGCTGTATTGAACCTTAGTCTCATAAAGTCCGTAAGGGTCCTCTGTTGTCATCCTTGGTTCATTTCGAGGTTCAAATCCTTATGAAATTCCTCGACCATTGATGTCTTTGCGATTTCTTCTTCTTCGTTATGTCGAGCTTTCCTAATGGTTCATTCTAGTCATGTGATGTCTACATCTAATTTTTTAGCTGTGCATGTTGGGACCCGATCTCAGAACCGGACTTCAACCGGAAAAATAGAAAACGGAAGCACAAATCGGAAAACAAAAGAACATCGGATCATAATAAAGCGAAACGAAAGGCCAAAGAAAAATCGAAAACGAATACATAAATCGGAAAAAGAAAGTGGCAGAAACGAAAAGAATGGAAGAGAAAGAACGGATCTCGCAAACGAAATTGAGCCAAACCAAAAGCACAACACAAATCAGATCAAAGGCGAAAGAAACGAAAGCGAATTGAATCAACGAAGATCGAATCGGAAATCATAAAGCGAAAGCAAAAACATAAGCGAAATCAAAAAATCGGATTTCCAAAATGAAAACAAATCGCTTAAGAACAAAAACTTACTCCGACATCCGAAAACAAATAGCGTAGATAACTATCGCGTTGGAAACCATA
>JAOTIZ010000009.1:22630322-22646244 GCA_027123425.1 Erythroxylum panamense
TATGCTTAAATTGCGTGAATTTGAATTGTTGTGAAGATTTAAAAATGCATGATGAATTATGACCATGTTATACCTTGGAAAAGGTTATAACATTTTGAATTGAATGAAAAGAAGTAAAGCATGAAATATGAGAAATTGATGAAATGAAAGAAACATGAGAGTACGAATTTTGTGATTGAATAAATTAAGCATAAATTTGTTTGTGATTGGTCAAGAGAGGAACCCGTTTTGTTAGTCACGTGCATGTTGACCTGTAGTCTTCTCCCGGCTGCCCGCTTAAGGCCACGAGATCCTGAGAAATCGGACTTGTTTTGTTCACGGTGTAAACTTCGGTTTCTCCGTTTCGTTCCATGGAACTCTCGAGCCATTTGTTGTGCATTCCATCATTGCTGTGTTGAGTACGATGCATAATTGAATGTTATGCTTTAATAGATAATTACATGATATGCTCTATGTGATGATATTTTGTTAATTATGAGTTATGAGATGAATTGTGAATCATTGAATTGCTAGACATATGTGTATATATGTTTGTTTATATGGCTCATTGCCGATGGCTATAAATGTATTAGCCACTGAGCCACATAGCTCACCCCACTATTCCCTCCTCAAGTGCAAAACAAGACGAATGTTGAACCTTGAAAGGCATCAGAAACTTCAAGACATTAGAGACTTTTGTAGGTAAGTTAGTGGCTAGACTTTTGGATAGCTTTATAAGCATATCAAACATGAGCATCCTTTTGTATTTTGTATTAAGTTTGATTTGTATGTTGATATGTAAGCAAAGCTTGATTAAACATTTATTTTGTTTAGAAATGAGAATGAGAATTTAAGGATTTTCTTTTATGTATGATTATGCTATTTTATAGGTTAAGGATGATGGTTGTGGAAGAAGAATGGGTATGTGCATATTCTTCCTTGTTGAAATTGCAAATGGTTGTTTGTTTTAGAATAGCATGTTGGAGATTAGAAAGGTTGTATGGGAAGAATTACTTGAGGTAAGGTTCAAGAGCTACCGAAAGGTACTTAATAGCAGATTAATATGAAGAGATATTGTATTTAGCAAGCTTTCATAGGTGTAGAAATGGTGTTCGGAACTTAAAGGAAAAATTGTATTGATCTAAGTATAATTAGCCAAATTTATCTCTTGAAAGTTGTAGATTATCTTTCTAGCTTTCCAATGATATATAGTATAAAACAATTGGACATCAGATTTGAGAGATATGATTATTAGAAGTTTGTGATATTGAATAGGATGGACTTTCGGGATAGCTTCATTGTTTTAAAATTTTTACTCTTATAGAGACAGAATTTTTTTTTACATTCTTCATAAAAGTTATAAATCTTTCTTTTAACTTTCCATTGATATAAAGTTTGCAAAATTTGGAGTTCTAGATCAAAAGTTATGGATTTTAAAAGTTAGGATGTCGGAAGAAGGAAAGCAGGAAGGGAAGTCACGATCGTGACAATTTTGCAGAGCGATCACGAATGCGCGATCACGACAACCCGCAGGTCTTCCTCCCCACTCACCAAAACATATTTCACCCTTTGGATCATAACTTTGTCGTCCAACCTCCGACCTTCAAATGACTTGATTTTTGAAGCATTAGATTTGTAACACATTTTCATATCTCTTCATAAAAATTTATAGCTTTTGGTATTAATTTAAAAAATATTGATTGAATCAAAGTGAGGGGATCGATTGGAAGAGTATGAGTTGGATATTTTAACTGAACATACTTTAGTATTTCGGTGATATCTTGATCTGTAGATCTCCAAATGTAATAATTATTGTCTCTACATAAACTAGAGATATAGAGATACAAATTATCTTAAGGAATTAAATTTTAATTCAGTCTCTAAGACTCTCAATTTCTGGAGTGAAATTGAGTATAGTGTACTGTTTTAGTCTAAGAATAGTCAGAAAGTGTTTGAGCCATAACTTTCAGATTTCTAAACCAAATTGAATGATTTTAGTGTCATTAGAAACTTAAGACAATGGAGAACAAATGTTCTAAAGTATCCAAATTGAAATTCTGATTTGAGGTTTCCCAAAATCTATCGTAAAGTTGAGGAAATGAGTTTGCCCACGTTTTTATGACTCCGAATGTTGGGCTCCGAAAATAGGGGCCAACATTGTTTGGTATTAGAGCTTAGGTTTTTAATAGGCTTGGAATGCATAGTAGGATGAATTGTTATGCTATATGAGTACTTGTTGCATTGTGAATTGATTGACTGCATTAAGTGACATGTATGTCATGCATACATGTAGGAAGTAAGATTAAAATGAAATGTAAGCTAATCATTAGTGTTTACATTGAAGGAGTAAGATGCCACCTCGTAGAAGGACACGAGGAGTATTGCAAGGATCGGTTGCCCCTAACCCTCCACTAAGAGAGGAAGGCACGGATGAGTATTGAGTCCCAGGAGATGCTGAGATTCCCATAGGGCAAAGTAGTGAGCCCATTCGATCACAGATGCAGGAGTCGCCTGTTTCGTCAGAACAAGTACTTCCTTTGGACCCAAGATTGTTTCATGCATTTACTCAGGCCTTTGTCCAGACTATGGGTCAAATGCTGCAATTTTCTACTCCAGCCCTCGTTAAGAAAAGGAAGCAGTTCGACAAGTTGAGGAATTACGGAGCAATGAACTTTTATGGGACCACTAATCCCAAGGAAGCTGAGACATGAATGAGAAAGATGGAACAGATATTAGAGCAGATGGATTGTGAAGATGACAAGAAGGTTGAATATGCTGCGAGTTTGCTACAACGGGATGCTCTGCATTGGTGGGAGAGTGTCCCAGGAAGTCAGATGAAGCCATCATGGTTAGCCTAGAAGGACTTCCTGAATGTTTATAAGAAGAAGTATTTGTCTGAAGTGTACATCTAGCAAAAGCAGAGAGAGTTTTTGAGCCTCACTCAGAAGGAGATGACAGTGAGTGAATATGAGTGTCGGTTTACATAGCTATCCCGGTATGCAGCAAAGATGAGGATGAGTGAGGCAGCTAAGTGTCGTAGGTTTGAATTGGAGCTGCATCTAGCCATCAAAGAGAAAGTGGTGGTGCAAAAATTTCAGTAATGTTCAACAGGTGGTTGAAGTGACACTGAGGGTTAAGAATATAGAAAACATAAAGAGCATCGTAAATAAGAAGAGAAAGGGGAGAGATTAGCTTGAGAGGGGAGGCAGTGCTCCTATGTCAAAGAGGAGTGCTAAGACTTTCCCTGCATAGTCTGAGGAGAAGAGCAGTGGAGCAAGTAGGCCTTGACAGATTAAAACTGTCTCACATCAAGCCTCAACGGCTGGAGACAGCAGGAGGGGAGATGGGGATAAGTCACCCATTCCCAAATGTCAAGTTTCATAAAGGGGAATGTTACCGTTTGACTGCAACGTGTTTCAATTGCAGGGAGAAAGGACACATGACAAGAGAATGCCCTCAGAATCCAAGACATGAGAGAAGTCAAATGTTTCAAAGAGGGCCAAGACAGTGGGACACAGGACAGTAACAGAAGTGGGCAGTAAAAGTTCTGATTCGGCCAGGAAAGTGAACCCTCCAGGGAGACCGAGGGGACAAACATCAGCTAGAGTGTTTGCCATGATGAGGGAGGATGCAGAGACAACTCCGAAGGTCATAACTGGTACGGTTAAATTATTTAATGTTGATGTTGTTGTTTTAATTGACTCGGGCTCTACCCACTCTTTTGTTTCATAAAATTGTGTATGGTAGGGATTTGAGCCCCTTGGATATTCCTTTGATGGTGAGTACTCCAATCGGTCAGTATATTATTATTAGTCAAGTTTATAAAGATTGTGAGATATGTGTTGGTGGAGGAAAATTAGTGGTGGATTTGATTCCCTTGAAGATTGGGGGATTAGACGTGATATTGGGTATGGATACGTTAGAAAAGTATCATGCCAACTTAGATTGCAAACAGAAGACAGTGGAGTTCTAGTTGGATAATGGAAGAAAGGTGATGTTTATGGGAGACAGAAAATTTAGCTCACCGAGAATTGTTTGTGCCTTGACAGCAGAAAAACTATTAAGGAAAGGATGTGAAGCATTTTTGGCCTATGTGATAGACACAAAGGTAGATGGAGGAAAGTTAGAAGAAATACCTATGGTCATGGAATTCCTAGATGTCTTTCCCGAGGAATTACCAGGACTACTACCCTGTTGGGAAATTGAATTTCCTATTGAGCTTCTTCCGGGCACAATGCCAATATCGATTTCACCTTATAGAATGGCTCCGGTGAAATTGAAAGAGCTTAAGGAGCAATTGGAAGAATTGCTAGAAAAAGGTTACATTAGGCCAAGCTCTTCACCTTGGGGAGCTCCGGTCCTTTTTGTAAAGAAGAAAGATGGATCGTTGAGAATGTGTGTGGATTATAGGAAGCTAAATCAGGTTACTATCAAGGACAGATACAAATGATTTGTTTGATCAGTTGCAAGGGGCAAGGGTCTTTTCTAAGATAGATTTGAGATCAGGCTACCACCAATTGCGGATAAAGGAGTCCAATGTGTTAAAGACTGCTTTTAGAACATGATATGGCCACTTTGAGTTCTTGGTCATGTCTTTTGGGTTAACTAATGCACCTGCAGCTTTTATGGACTTGATGAATCGAGTCTTTAGGTCCTTCTTAGACTGATTTATCATTGTCTTTATTGATGATATATTTGTTTATTCTAAGAGTGACAAGGAGCATAAGGAACATTTGAGGGTTGCCTTGGAGACATTAAGGAAGAACGAATTGTATGTCCAATTCGATAAATGCGAATTCTAGCTACAGAAAGTAGTGTTTCTTGGGTAAGTGATTTCCTAATACGGAGTACATGTAGATCCGAGAAAGATTGAAGCTGTGGTCAGATGGGAAGCACCTAAGAATATAGTAGAAGTGAGGAGTTTATTGGGTTAGCTGGGTATTATAAAAGGTTTGTAGAGGGCTTTTCCATAATAGCAGCTCCACTTACCAAATTGACAAGGAAGAATAAGAAGTTTATTCCCTTCAGGCGAGCTTAAACCCTTGTATATTCCTGAATGGAAGTGGGAAAAGATGACAATGAATTTCTTGATAGGATTGCCAAGGACTAGCAGGAAGCATGACATAATATGGGTGATTGTGGATAGACTAACCAAGTCCTCACCTTTCTTGCCAATTAAGCAGACGGATTCTTTGAATATGTTGACCAAGAAATACATAGATGATATAATCAAACTTCATGAGATTCCAAGTTCGATAGTCTTGGATAGAGATCCCATGTTCACCTCCAGGTTCTGGGAAAGCTTACAAGAGGCTTTGGGAACTAAGTTGCACTTTAGTACGGCTTTCCATCCGCAGACTAATGATCAATCAGAGAGAACAATACGGACATTGGAGGCAATGTTAAGAGCTTGTGTTATGGATTTTAAAGGCTCATGGGATGATCACTTGCCTTTAATTGAATTTACTTACAATAATTCGTATCACTCAGGAATTCAGATGGCACCTTATGAAGCTTTGTATGATAGGAGGTGCCAAACTCCTATTTGTTGGGATGAGGAAGGTGAAAGGAGACTTGTAGGACCTGAGTTGGTATAGGTTACAATTGATAAGATTAAATTGGTGAAACAGAGACTCAAAGCAGCTCAAGATAGAATGAAGAGTTATACGGATGCGCATAGAAAAGAGATGGAATTTGAAGTTGGAGACAAAGTATTTCTTAGAGCTTCTCCATGGAAAGGAGTTTTGAGGTTTGGCAAGAAGGGCAAGTTTAGTCCGAGATACATAGGCCCTTATGAGATTATTGAAAAGATTGGGCCTTTAGCCTATAAGTTAGCTTTGCAACCGGAATTATCTAAGATTCACAATGTCTTCCATGTATCGATGCTGAGGAAGTATCGATCAGATCCTTCACACATAATTCAACCTTCAGAGGTCCAATTAAGAGAGGATTTGACCTATGAGGAGCAACCAGCAGAGATCTTAGATTTGAAGGAAAAGGTATTGAGAAGTAAGATTGTGAAGCTGGTTAAAGTTTTATGGAAGAATCATTCGACGGAGGAGGCAACATGGGAGCCTTTGGAAGCAATGAAGGAGAAGTATCCACACCTTTTCTGGAATCAGGTAAGAATTTTGAGGATGAAATTCTTTTAGGGGGAGAATTGTTGGACCCTGAAATTTTTTTCCAATTATTATCGATTTGTTTATTAATTTATTTAGGTTTTGGTTGATTATTTAATTGTTTGATTATTTTTAAATTTAGTCATTAATTTAGTGGCATGAATAGAGATTAGAATTAGATGGAAGAATTAGAATTAAGTTAGAATTAATATGAGAAGATTAGAATTAAGTTAGCTTAAAGGAGTTAGTAGATGGATTAAATGAAAGAAGGGGCCAAATTGGGAGAACCAATTAAATGAAGGGTAAAAAGGGAAGAGCAAGCAAAATGTGGTTTTGTTTAAAAGAAGAAGAGGAAAAACGTAAGAGTTAGAAAAGAGGGCAAAACGTGAAATAAAAGAAGAGAAGAAGGAAGATCGTATGAAAGTTGGATGGGAGAAGAAAGAAGAAGAAAAAGAAGAGGAAATCAACTTGTTGGAGGTAAGTTTTCATCTTTCTTCTGGCTATGTTCAAAAAGGGATTAAATAGAGACTAGGGTTTGTGTTAGGAATGAAGGAAGAAAGAAGAGGAAGATGAAACCAATTTGATTTTGGATTTCTAAGCTAGGTTTTTGGTTTTTCTAGCCTAGATGGACTATGGGTAGGTTAGGTTTAAATTCAAATTTAGCATTTCTTTGATTCTTGAAGTTTTATGATTTCATTTGAATATGGATTAAATAGAAATTGGTTTATTTGAAGAGAATCAAGAAAACCTTACTCAAAAGCAAGAGGAAAGGCAATCTTGAGCTTGATATTTTTACTGAATATGCTTCAGTATTTCAGTGATATCTTGATCTGTAGAGCTCCAAATG
The DNA here is from genome assembly GCA_027123425.1 of Erythroxylum panamense. Lineage (NCBI taxonomy): Eukaryota > Viridiplantae > Streptophyta > Magnoliopsida > Malpighiales > Erythroxylaceae > Erythroxylum > Erythroxylum panamense. The sequence continues at coordinate 22,637,268 of JAOTIZ010000009.1, forward strand.
TGATGATTATTGTCTCGAAATAAACTAGAGACTTAGAGCTACAAATTATCTGAAGGAATTAAATTTGAATTCAGTCTTTAAGACTTTCAATTTCTGGAGTCAAATTGAGCATAGTGTACTTTTTTCGTTTAAGAATAGTCTGAAAGTGTTTAGGCCATAACTTTGACATTTCTAAACCAAATTTAATGATTTTGGTGTCATTAGAAACTGAAGACAATGGGAAACAAATGTCCTGAACAAGCCAAATTAAAATTCTGACTTGAGATTTCCCAAAATCTATCCTGAAGTTGAAGAAATGAGTTTGCCCACGTTTTTATGACTCCAAATGTTGGGCTCCGGAAACGGGGGCCAACACCTGCGGCAGCATCTATGGTACCCTGGTCAATGGGTTCATTCCTGTATAAAAATTATTGACTTACTGCCATGTAGAGAACCCATGACTAAGACACTGTGCCAACATATCTCGAAATTGCTCCCACGCTTCATATAAACTTTCATTTTCATATTAAGTGAAGGAAGTGATCTCATTCTTCATCGTTACAATCTTGGTAGGGGGAAAAGTTTTCCAAAAATAACCTCATCATCTTATCCCATGTAGTAATCGATCCCGACTGTAAACTAGCCAACCATGTTCTGGCCTTATCCTTTAAAGAAAATGGGAATAACCTTAATCTTACCGCATCTTCCAATAATCCATTCTGTTTGAACAAATCACAAATATCCAAAAATGTCTCCAAATGGGTGTTTGGATCATCCAAAGGCAATCCTCCAAATTGAGATGCTCTCACCATGGATGTAATGCTATGAGGAATCTTAAAACTCGCAGCTGTGATCGTCGGCCTTATAATGGGAGGCATGGGTCTATTATTGTGCCCCATAGTCAAATCCATCGTAGTCATCTCCATTTTCTCTTCAGTATGTGGCATCAACCTCTCCTCATACTGTTCCATCTCTGAAAACTGCCCTTCTTTAATCCTTTCTCTTGTGTTACTACTCCGAGCCAATCTGGTTTCCTTACGTAACCTATGAGCAGTTTTTTCAATCTCCGTATCTAGTAGCAAATTCTCAGGCTTTTAACCAGTGAGCATAAACAAAATGAAACAAATAAATAAATAATAACAGAGCTATGAAAGGAAAATAAAACACTCCTGAAGTAAAGCAATCATCAAACAACTAAAATACATAAATAAACAACGAAGCAAGAATTAAATCTAAGATAATTAATATCGTCTAATATAATGATTCATAATAAGGAATTTTTCCTGGCAATGATATCAAAAAATTGTTTTTTTATAAACAAAACAATTAAATTCTATCTAGACCAACTAAAGGCAAACGCACCCCGTCGACAAGTAATATAAAATGGTAAGAATCAGATATCGTACCTAAGGGAATTCCAATATGCAAGACAATTAAATTAAACAATGAAAAATTACTCGAACGATCATGAAATGATTGATTTGAAAATAAATTAAAATAAAGTAAAGACATTAAGAAAATATGTAAAACACAAGGTATGAATTAAAAACCGACTAGATTTAAGCAAATGACGGAAATCGGTTAAGGTATCAGATTTCAATTGGATTAGACACTAAAAATTGTAACGGTGGATTGATATAGGAAATACTTCACTTAAGCAAGTCGAACCCAATGTTCATGGGAATTCCCTTCTCTTCTAAATCCGAGTTACCCACTAGGTTCATAGATAATTCAGAAAAAAAGGCGTTCAATACAAGAAGCCTAAAACTAAGTTCGTTAATCCTAGGTATCCTCTCACAAGATCCTAAGGTTGATTTACATTTTAGTCTCAAGTATGTCGTTCGATTAATTTTTTGACAAATTAAATCCCATTGGTTATGGCATTCAATCATCTAAGGTCTTAATCTAGATGATCAAGCTAAATTAGGACTAAATATGCATTCAATCAAGCAAAAATCAATACCACAAAAATTATCCTAATCTAATATCAATTTTAACCTTAACCGAAAAGAAAAACTTACTCACACATATTCATTAATGTAACATAAATCATGGTCATAATATATGCTTGCATTAATTAAATCCACACAATTAAAATAAATAAGGAATAAAAAAATCAAGAACACCCAATGTTAAGTCTTCTCCCTCAGCTCACGCAAAAAAACATGTTGTTTTCATGCACCAATTGTCTTCTTCTCCTCTTGCCATAACTTCCTAGCTAATGTCTTGGTTTCTTCCACCTCAACATAGTTGCTTTACATTCTTTATTTCCAACCAACTAGCTACCAACGTCTCCCTTCTAGTCACCAGCTCACGATTATTTTATGCCACCAGCTCATGATTATTTTATGCCACTAGCTAACATGTTTTCATCTCCACCAACAATAACGTTTTTCTCTCCCTAGCTGCAATGTTGTTCTCTCCCCATCTGCAACATTTTTCTCTTCCATGTTGCAACATTTTGCTTCCATCAAGTGTCTCATTTTGTTTCCACCAAGTGCCTCCTCCACTTGCTAATGTTTAATCCTTTCATGCACCAGCTGTCTTCAACATTCCTCCAATTGCTTGCATCCACTAACTGCTTTGTTTTTTTTTATTTTAAGAAATATATATTACCAAAATCTGGTAAAGGCTACAATGTACAATATATTACAACTTGCAAAGGAAATAAAGGGGAGAAACAACCCCTACTTCCCTTTAGCATAAAACAAACCAACCACTTACAATCACAGAAACCAATGCCTCCTCATAGCTAGTCATACAGAATCCTACTTCCCATTCACAATGATGGCCTCCCTTATCAAATTAACGATGCAGTCCACAAGCTCATACTTACTTCGTTTGGCTTGCTTGTAAAGTTGCTTGTTCCTCTCCCTCTATATGTGGTAAAGAGCCATCTGAAACGAGGCCTTAATAATGAAGCCATCTAGCCTCCCTAGTTTGGTGTGAAGAATAACCTCTTGCAACACATCACTCCAATCATATATTTCATTTTTTGTCCAAAGTGTAACATGCTTTTAGATATTTACAAGTGTGAGGATTTTTATATAACTCTTTCCTTCTACAAAAAATCTGCAAGTCAGCTCGTGATTTTGCATTGTCTTTTTTCCTCCCTTCAATGTTCATTATGGTATTAAACAAATTGTCAAAATTATTTTTTTCAATATGCATCACATCTAGATTATTACGTATCAAATTAGTTTTCTAATATGACAAATCCCAAAAAATGCTTCGTTTTCTCCTACTAAAGTTTTTACTAATGCTTGTATTAACTAATTCCTCAATCTCCTGTAAAATCTCTTCACCAACTTTGTGATGGGGACGAGGTGTTTTACCATCCTATTTTTAATGAAAATTTTTTATTACGTCTAAATGGATGATTTGGATCAGGAAATTTCCTGTGATTGTCAAACCAATATGTTTTGCCCCTGTTTGGAAGATAAAACGCATCAAAATCATTGTCACAATAAGGACAAGTCAATTTTCTTATTGTGCTCCATCCAGACAACATGGCATATGCCAAAAAATCACTAATGGTCCACATCAAAGCTGTCCTCAACACAAAATTTTGTTTCAGAGATACATAATATGTCTCCACACCATATTCCCAAAGATGTTGCAATTCAGATATCAATGGTTATAAGAATACATCAATTTTATGCTTTGGATTTGTTAGCCCTAGTACAATCACTGTCAAGAACATATATGCCTCTTTCATACATATACATGGAGGTAAATTATAAAAAGTAATTATAATTGGCCATGATGAATATACTGGCCGAATTGACCAAAATATTAGAATCTATCCATTGACAATCCCAACTTAACATTTCGACTTTTAGATGCAAACTCATAACGGGTGTCATTGAACTGTTTCCATGCTATTGCATCTGATGGATGACTCATTATTCCATATTCCTATTCGTGTTCATTATGCCATCTCATGTAAGATGCAGTAACATCAGAAGCATATAGTCTTTAAAATCTCGAAGTTAGCAGGAACTAATGCATCCACTTTTAGGGTACTAATTTCAATTTTATAGAACGCTTTCTAGGCTTGAACCTAGATTGACTACAAAATTTGCACTCTTGTAATTCTACATCATCTCTCCAATATAACATACATCCAAATTTGTAAGAGTCAATCTTTCCAACAAGCAAACCAAGATCCCTAATAATTTTCTTCATATTGTAAAAGCTATCAATCATTGTATGATGACAAGAAAATTATTTATTATACTATTAAAGAATTTTATCAAAACTACGATAAAAAATATACCATTTAGACTTTATGTTCAATATCGGGCAATTGAAGGAAATTGAGTCATGGTTGCACAATTTGGCCATAATTCTTGGTCAGCTGAGTGTAGTAACTCAAAAAACTATTTTACATGTAGGTTTGGTTCTTCTTTAAGATTTTTTATATTTTCCTGAAAGGTATAACCGACTGCATCATAAACCATTTGCATGTAAGAATTTTCATTTGCATCCATGTTATTTGTTGTAAATCCACTCCCCTTTCAAACTCATTTAAGTTCACAGATGATTGTACTTGATTGCCCTTTAGGTGTTACAAATCAATGCTCTCTATATTGTGTCTACTAAAAAATAATTAGGGACAAACCCTTTTTACAACAAATGCCCATTAACTTCGTGAACAAGAAGGAAACAAATGTATTTACACTTTTTATATAGACATCTGATCTTTGGGCCGTCTATATATATAGGTTGAGAACATGTGTAATGAATAAAATCTTTAACTCCCTCAACAAACTAAGGATTAATGAAACCATAAGGTGTTAAGCGCCTATACATCCACGATCTATCATCATTACTCATTTTTCCAAAACTGTTAATTTCAAACAGTGATTCCATAGTTAATATCCTTCATGTTTTCCAAATTTTATGGAACATCTAAACTTTACATAACATCTCCTATGTATTAACCAATTGAATTAATCACCAAAGTTTACACCTGTGAATCAAAAAAACAAGTTCTTGTGACTCCTAGGCTCGTGGTATTTTCATCAATAAGCCTCATGAAAGCTGCATCACAGGTTATGGGTTAAGGTTTATAGGTTAAGATCAAAAATATTTATTAACTGAAGATCTATTTTTTTTTATTGTTATCATATATGTTAGAAGAGAATTCAAAAATGCACTTAAGGATGTGAAAGGAAAAATTCTTGATCAGCTCGATTTGACACGGGAACATAAAATGAATTACTTAGTTTTATAAAGTTGGAATTTTTATTTGAATGGTTTAGATATTGCTATTAAAATTTAAAATTAATGTTAGAAGTTTGATATTTAACCTAAATTAATTATGTATTAGTAACAAATATAATAAGTAAAGATAAAAATATGAATACTTTGATAAAAAAATTATTGTAACATATACAAATTATCTGATATGTTTAGAAGAAAAATATTATTATATTAAAAAAGATGCGTGTAATCACACATGAAAAATAAAGAGAACCTAATCATTTCAGAGAGCATCAATGAGATAACCTATTGGCATAATTCAGATATTTTGATCTATAAGTCAAACTCATCTGATATTAATTCATTGTTAAATCAAAGTTCATACCACAAACAAGTTTCGGTTGGTGCAAGCTATTTACATTAAAAATGCAGGAAGTTCAAATGGGAGGTTCAAACCATAAACAAATACCCAAATTAGACCAAGTACACAAAAACTAGTAAATAACAAAACTCACTTACCTAAACCGACACGCAAAATAAGTCACTAAAACACGTAAAGGAAGAAGATGACAAAGCTAGAGTGAGCTAACGACCAAAGAAGATAAGCAAAATAAAGCAAAGAAGATAATGAATTTCAAAACAGTACGCAAATTAATATAAATTCATGTTTAAAAGTCTTAGTTATAGCGTTTGATTGTCGCCATGCCATGCAAGAAAATCTAGTCATTTGCCTTTTAAAACATAAAAAGGATGATAAAAGTTCTCTTTTCAATGAAGTAAAAAGATGCAAAATAACTATGCTACAAAATATAAAAACAAATACAAATTCAATTAAAATGTGTGGAAAATCATTGTTGACATTATCAATAGGCATAGGAAATGAATGTCAAAAATGAATACTTGTTAAAGCTTCTCTTCAATCTCCTTAAAAATAAAAATATTGTCAAAAAAAATGGGTTCCTACAACCAAGTAATAATCAAGAAGATCTTAGTCAAGAATCTTAAGTAATTGAAGGAGATTATAAATCAACTAGATAAACTTGCAAATATTAGTTTTACGTATTTTCCACTCAGTTCCTTTAAATAACATCTTAACAATCTGGAGGCAATAATATACATCCATAACATACTTATTACTGAGTAAACAACACAAGAAATGAAAATTTGTGGCCATGGAAGAACCTAAAACTTTTAGTACAAAGCATAATCAAGCAAGGCCAACAAAACAAGATTTTGATCAGAGAATCATCCTACTTGGCAATTTTGAGTAGAAGAAAATTTTGGGGATAAATTGTTAAGTGTTAATAACTCTTTTTGAACAAGTTCTGATTATCGCGGAGCTAAATAAGTATGATGATCTTGCCAAATGATGAGTTTTCACGTAGAAGGCCCTCGTTGTTTACATTAAATTTTAAAATTAAGGTTTACCTATTAGAACATGTGGCGTGCCTAACTACAAATCTTTGTCTGTAATGACTGGTTGACATACCAACAGTCCAACAGTTAGGTATGCTTTGAGAATGAAGTATACCTTTCAAATGGTTTAATCAAATTTAAGTGGTGTTGTGTGCATCACCATTGTTAGATTTGCTGATTTGAAAAAGGGTCATAGCTATTGGTTCCAATTTTTGCATTTACAACATCGACACTAAAAGAGGTTGGGTTTTGCAAGATAGGTTCTAGAGGCTTCAATATTCTCCTTAGTGATATTCATCGTAACTAAAATACATCTCATATGAGAGTTTCATTTCATCGCCCGCCCTCGGTTTTCCCAATGACTATATCGGAGGAAAAGGAAACAAAAATGTGAAGCTTGTTTGAGTGTCAAACAAATTGGTCACTGTCATGATCCATTATTAATTCATTGTTTTTACCACAAGAATCGGATGAATTTGGAATTGATCCAAGACTCCCACGGATGATCTAAACTACACAGTCCAGGATTCCAAAAACGAAAAACCAGGAAAAGGTTTCAAACACTAAGTGACCATTCTGATACCTATTCCTCAAATTGAAGTGAACAATTCCAAATGTGGCCAGATTCAAATTGTTTTTGGGTAATGAACCCATTTCTTAAAGTCCATAAACTATAAAGTTTCAGAAAACATAAAGTCAAAATATAAGTTCAATGTCTTATACAGTGCATAAAATATTTTAATTTTTCAACTTTAAATTCCCAACTTTTCTTTGTTCTAAGCTTGCGGAAATCTACATCTTGACAGGATATACACAACGTCACTCTTTACAATGCAACAACTTTGAAACTGAGCTCTCCATCATCTTCATTCAAAATTAACAAGAGGCAAGCATCTTAATCGCAGAAACGTAGACAAACGACAAAATACTGATACATCGATAAGACATCCATATGAATTCTGTAAGACATCCATACAAATTTTGTAAGACGTCCACACGAAAAAATATTGATACACTAATAACCAAACTGATAATTACCCATACAATCTGTTACGGAAGTGGACAAATCTGTTTTGTCCATCTCTATCCCAAAGTTAAGGGGATTTAATCTTATCATGTTATTGTAATAATCCCACAGATATGGATATTTACTTTGATCACATTTATGATTGTATTATGGATATTTACTTTGATCACATTTATGATTGTATCTTGTATATACGTATCAATGAAAAGCCAGCAGAATGTGAGTCTGTAATTCCAATCCATTTTATCTTTCTTTATGGTATTAGAGCCATTAAAGGTTTAAATACCATTTTTTTCTCACCTCTCAACCATCGTTAGTCAATCTTTATCCTTGCCCATGCCCACATCTCTCCCGTCAATCATAATCAAGTAACAATCAAGCTCACTTCTTCTAATTATCTCCTCTCGAAAACACAAATTATGCCACTTCTTTGTGGGCATCAATTAAATCATCAAATAGATGATTTTGCAGTCCCTCCCCCTAAAGAACTTGACAACAAGCCAAACCCAACATTTACCGAATGGTTCATAAAAGATCAATTTGTATTGGGTTGGATCTTAAGCTGTCTATTTAAATCTGTCATCTCCCAGGTTGTTGGTGCAACAACTACCCATGCTGCTTGGTCCCGTCTCCAGACCACATACGCATCTGGTTCTCGAGCTCAAATTCAGATAATAAAAAATGTTCTCCATGATTTAAACTGAGGTAGTGACACCATTACTGTCTACATAGATCGTGCAAAGCGATTGTTTGACTAGCTTGTTGCACTTGATGCTGCTATATCCGAAGATGATTTTATTGATCACATCTTGCATGGATTGGGTCCAGATTACAGACCGTTTACATATAATATTGAAGCAAGGTTAGCCTCTATCTCTTTTAATGATCTCTTTGGTCTACTTCTCTCTGAAAAAATCCAACTTAAATCTTCCAATGAAATTCTCAATCCTCTTACTGTTGCTCATTATCATGCCTACCAAAACAATGGTGGTGGCACTCGAGGTCGAGGTTATTGATGTATATCACTTTATGTACATATCTATTTTTTCTCCTTCTTTCTCTCAATTACATATTCATATCCATGTATAGTCTAACGGCTCCATATCCCAACCATTATCCACTTACCTTATATAGCCTAACGTCAACCACTGTTGTATCCTATTTAAGGTGTATGAATCTAATAACAATATACAGCTTCTTATTTCGTATCAGTATTAATTCTTTTGGTTTATATCAACTACTCCATATGGTATCAGAGAAGAACCATGGCAGAAGAAAATAGCAATAACTGTAGCACCCCACTCCCGCCAAGACCCGAACCCGATATCGACGGTGATATCCGAGCCC
>JAOTIZ010000009.1:22652828-22674964 GCA_027123425.1 Erythroxylum panamense
GAGTCTTATATCTGCAATACAGAGTAACCAACCTGAATGAATTTAGTACTTGTGGAACATAATCAAGACCATTTTTGTCATGAATTAAGATTGAATCTGAAGGACATTCTGTTTATATTGGTAACATGCCATGCAACGTAGAAGAAATAAATTCAATACTCACAAACTATAGTACATTTCATTTATAGTCGAAATTCTAATGCTCCAACTAGATATTGGAAGTAATGATCAACCTTATGTGATAAGGATGGACTAAAAAAGAATTTAGGAAATGATTTTTTGGATCATCTCTGCAGCTTTGTTCTGACATCAAAACTTTCCAAGAGGAATCAGAAAGCAATAAAGTTTGAGAATGTGTAAGAAGTCACGTACAAAGCATGAACAAGAAAGATATCACACTTTGGCCAAATCTGGGCTGATCGTATTTACACTGCTACTGCTAATGGCTTCTTGCCAGTTTTAATTCCTCTTATAGCTGTAACAACAATTTGAACAATTCTATTAAATTAGGTTGAAGAACATTCACTTATAAGCATTAGGAAAAATTAAGATTGTCTTTGACCACACCTTCGGCATAATCCTTGGCTTTAAATACGGCTGAACCAGCAACTATAGCATTAGCTCCAGCCTCAATAACCTACAAAGAAGTGAAAAGAGAACTTCTAATGAAAATTGAAATGTAGCTTCATAACTTAAGAGTATGTTGAATGCTGTTGTATAGTTAGTATTAAAACAATAATGAACAATGCATTGATGTCAGCTGAAGGATGTCTGTAGTATACCATATAAGCATTAATCAAGACAAAATAACATTGTTCTCCAGTCAAGTTGGAGAGCGTGGGTACTTTATGTTTAGATCCCTTGAATCCTTTTCCGTTAACAGCAAATCAAAGGATGTCAAGAGCAACTATTTGAAGAAATTTAGCCTCAAAGAAAGGTGTGGAGTATCTGAGAGTCTTCAAACATCATTCGATGTGTCTCATTTCCAACAGTTGGATATAATATGATTAATTCATTATAAAAATTTTAGTGCAGCCAGCAAGAGAGGATTTCTCTCAAGGAGTCACTCAACTGCTACTCTTTGGATGAAGATGAGCATGTCTTTTAGCAAGGATATAACTGGTCTTAAAATCTCGAGTAGTATCACATAATCTGAAGTTTAATATGTCAGAAACCTTATATGCATTTTTGGGACCAACTCCACCATCGACCTCAATCCACGGATTCACTCCCTGTGAACAACAGCATAATGCAAAAGCTTCTCGGTCAACAGAATAAACAGCAAAGTGTCACAAATACGTATGAACACATTCAAGGATAGAGTTTGTTACACCTTTTCTACACACATTCTCCTCAAATCTGAGATTTTCTTCACTTGGCTCTCAATGAAGCTCTGCCCACCAAAACCAGGGTTCACAGACATAATTAAGACCAGATCAACCACTGCAACAAGACAAAAAATGAGCACACAATGTCAGAGTGCAGTTCCTTCTAAATGCATGAAAGATTTTGCTGATTATCGAGTGCTCCATACTTGTTTTTATTCTGATACACTTAAACTTCAGGTAGAAAAAGTACTTTTCAGAAGAGGCTTGGGAAAAATAACTGCACGAGTATGACAGAACTTTTAAATTTAACTATCATTTTATCACGTGAGTTTGCATACCACAAGATGCTTTTCTAATTTCTATACTTGTCAGTCGAAGCTGCCAATTGCCATAATTTAACAGCTATGCAACAAAGCTACCCCTCACACTGTTTAAAAGGTATAAATCCTTTCTTTTGTACTAAATCTTGCCCACGTACATCAATGCTGGACATTCAGCAGAGCTCAAATCTGACGGGGAAAGGTTAGGACTTTGACAGCAGTCAACTGGAACCAAGAATGGAAGGAAATTTCAAGAAAGAGGGGGTAAAAGAACTCACCATCAAGGACATACTCTATAGTACTCAATGGCGTTGCAGGGTTTAAGACAACTCCAGCTTTAGCGCCAAGGCTTTTTATCTGGTTTACAGAAGCATGTAACACTCAAAAGAGGATTTTCCAAATGCAACCAAAAATGAAAAGGAATCATGCAGATGTAAGCTAAGGTAATCAAATACAATCAAGCAGAATAAACAATATAAAGCAAGTCAATAGATGGATTCTTATGGGGCACACAAGATCCTCACATAGTCTAACTTATAATGCAGGTTGCAAAGCTGATTAAGCAATCATAAGAAAACTTGATAGTTCACTCCAAGCTCAAGATTATGACTCCTCCGAGCTGCTGTTCTAAATGTATATGACTACCTTCACAGATATTAGTGGAAATTCATTGTACCTTAATTAAATTGAGTTTAAATTTAGAAAGTTGCAAGTCAATTCTAAATTGTATTCAATTTGAAATTATAAATGAATTGTAGTTATTTTTGACAATTTAATATTCTAGTGAGATTTATACTGTAATATTACCTGATCTAGGGTACGGTGCAAATGGATTGTAGAAGATTGCTCACAGTGAACACTAACTATGTCAGCCCCAGCCTCGATAAAATCTGGTACTCGTTGTTCAGGTTCCACAATCATCTAAAGAGCTTCAACATATTAGAAAGCTGGCTTCCACTAGATAATAAACATAGCAAATAGCATGACACAAAGAAGTGTACCAAGTGTACATCCAAAGGTAGATCTGTTACGGGGCGCAAGGCATCAACCACAAGAGGTCCAATTGTAATATTTGGAACAAAGCGACCATCCATTACATCAACATGAATCCAATCACAACCGGCCTTCTCCACTGCTTTTACCTATATAAAAGGAAAAACAATCTTAGATCCTAAAAGAAGGGCAACATCCTAAAGCCAAAGCTGTTAAGATTGATTCAGTTAAAAGAAAATTAACACTGCACAAATGAATGCACAGTTTTCAATTTTCAGATTGATATCATCGATTTTGTTTCCAATATGTAACACATACTACCACCAACAAGGCACTTCTTATTACTCCTCAAAAGATCAAAATAGCACGTTATTATGGTAGCAAAGCACAAAGCACAAAGTGAAACCTGTTCTCCTAACTTTGCAAAATTAGCAGAAAGTATAGAAGGGGACACAATGATATCACTTTTGGAGAACTTGTCAACCCGAGCAGTTGCCTTCACAATGGAATGAACTTTTCTCCTGCATTTATGCATCAGAGTGTACAAACTTGTTTCAGAAACAAATCGCATGATCTCTAAAGCTCTTAAGCTGAAAAGGAAAGGAGATTACCAGCAAAATAAACCTCACAACAAAAAAGAAAGAAGTGATACGGCTGTAGGTTCCATGAACATTAAACGCATATTTGATAGGGGTCATAAGAGAAAATGAAAACAAAATTCAATTCCCTAACATGCCAGTAAGCATCTGTTTCCCACACTCGCGATAACTCTAAGATGTAAACAAACAGGAACTGGGTATTGTCGTTGTTGTGAAGAATATGGATCAGAAATTAACCAATCATAAAATGAACATAGACCCAGATACAATCAGTTTGATGAAAGGCCTATCTGAATCTCAACTAGATTCATAGTCGTCAAGCAATATGACCTTGCTATACGACACAGGACACTGGAAAAGGAACTTCAAGTTCATCTAAACATAACATCAAGCATGCAAAAAAAAAAAAAAACTCTATCTAGCTATTTGTAACCACACAGACCCAAGCAATTTTCCTTCACCAACCAATGCCTTCACATGCCGAAATTTCCAATAGAACGGACCACAACCTTGTCAATCACACCCCAAACTAAAAGCATAATCAAATATATATTCAGATATATAGACAGATAGACAGACAAGGGAAAGCAGAGTATTACAGAACTCTAAGCCTCTAAACAAGCAAATTATTCTCTGAAAGCAACCAAACCAGACCCAAGAAAATTGAATAAAGAGGAGAAGAGTAAGGAAAACAAAACCTTGAAATAGTGAACGAATTGGGTCGCAAAAGAAGGGACTTTTGAAGCTTGACACCGCCTCCAAAACCATTAATCTGGGTTGACGAACACAGAGAAGCTGTTGACATTTTTCCCCCTACTCTTCTCTCTGTATACGGTGGTATTTAAAGGTTAGGTGGTGACAGAGTGAGCAGGAGAAGTTATTTATACATCTTTTGAAGATATTCAGAGGGAAAAATTAACAGGATGCCACGTGTCTACTTGTGTTGGAACTTCGAGGTTGTGTTCTTTGCTTATCTAAAATGGTTGGCGCTCTACGATGCTGACGTGTAATTTTATGGGGCACTACTGATTTTAGCAGAAATTTCTATTTTTTGATTTTTGATACCTCATTTAATTTCCCATGACCCAAAATTTTATCTGGCCGAAGTCCCCAGTAGAGACGATACATATAATTATACTAACAGATAAATACTGTACAAATGTGCAGTAATACAATGTCTATTTAATTTAATTTTATGATTATTTATTTTAAGCATGTTATATTATCATATTATAAATAAATATCGAGTAATAAATATTTAAAAATTTGTAATAAAATTATAAATATTTATTGAAATGTATATTTTCTTAAAAAGGTTAAAATTTGTTATATTAAAATTATATAAGTTAAAATATTATAAATGAATAAGTAAAATTAGTTATTAAAAATTTAGGATGAAAAATTAAAAAATTAAGAAAATGAATAGTGGTATGTATTTGTTATAAAAGGATAAAATATATAAACTAAATTAAAAAAATATAATATGTAACTAAAAAGTAAAAAAATATATGGTGGGTGTGACTCAAATAAAATAAGTTAAAATAAATAAATATTGTGTATTTTAAATTTTGTGATAAAATGATGAATATTTAAATTTTAAAATGCATAATAAGAAAAGAATTATGATAGAATTGTTAAAAATATATAACTTAGAATATTAAAAATGGATTAGAAAACTAGTTAGGAAAAATTTTGAATGAATGAAAAAAATGTTAAAATTATGATAGAATTATTAAAAATATATAAGTTGGAATATTAAAAATGGATTAGTAAACATAGTTATTAAAAATTTGGAATAAAAAAAGGAAATGTAATATTATCAGTCACGGGTGTAACTTATTAAGTCACTCCCGTGACTAAAATATGTAAAATATTTTGTTATGAATTAAATATTGTTGTTAATTAAAGTAAAAAAAAGTTACATGTTACATTAATATTGCGTAATTTAAAATGTTGTGATAAAATTATAAATATTTAATGTACGTAAATACAAATATTATAATTTATAAGTTAAAAAACCAATATTATTAGTCATGGGCGTGACTTATTTACGTATGTCACACCCGTGACTGAAACAAAAGTTAATTTTTAATCATAAATTAAATATTTTAGTTAAAACAAATGTAAAATTTTGTTGTTATCAATAAAATATTTCAGTTAATTAAGATAATGAAAAAATGTCCTAACATGTCGCATTATTTAATGTATAAATGAATATTGTGTAATTTAAAATTTTGTGATCAAATTATAAATATTAAAAATTTTAAATGTATATTAAGAAAGGAATTATGATAGAATTATTAAAAATATATAAGTTAGAATATTAAAAATGAATTACTAAAATTAGTTTGTAAAATTTTGGAATGAAAAAATAAAAAAAAATTAGGAACTATTTTTGTTATAAATCAATAAAATATAGAAAGTAAATACAAAAATTATATAATTTAATTAAAAAGTAAAAATTATATCATCATTCAATTAAATTTGTATGGTAATGTCAAGAGGTATCTCAAATGGTGAACAGTGACATACATAGTATTTCTTTGGAAATATACTAACAATAAATTATAATTTATAGATAATCGGAAATTGTATACAGATTTGAGTAACTATGAAATTTTAATATGTATTAGAGCTCAGTTTCATAATAATTTTAAAGATAATAATGTTTTAACATATATGATGATACTGCTAAAATATTAATTTGTCTAATTTAAATATTTATTTTGTAATAAAACTTATAATAAATCATAAATTATACATATAAAAAATCATAATTAGTTATTAATCTTGGAAAATGTGAATTTTTAATATAAAATAAATTGTATTAATTTTTTTGGAGCAATAAAAACATTTTCTTCTAAATAACTTAAGCATCAAATGCTAGTGGTCTTTTTTATATCTTTAAAATATATATTAAAAATTTTAAAATATATATTCTTTTCATAATGCAGAACTTAAAAATTATTGTTTTGTTAACCAAAATAAAAGGCAAATGATAAGTACACTGCCTTGTATTAGGCAAAATGAATTCATTATAATACGAACAAGAGTACATGATCTTCTAGTAGACAAGGATTTCATTACAATACAAATAAGATTTTGCAATGTGTTCAACTTAATTGTTATTTTAAAACCGATGTGATAGAGACATGTGACGTCGCTGGAGATGAGGTGATATGATAGATACAAAACCACCAAGTGGTGGTCGCATATTTGACCTGTAAATGCGCTCCTCATAGGGGCTTCTATAAAATTTTAGGAATGGTAAGAAAGATTGGTTAGAGTTGTCAAATTTACAATTTTTTTAGAAAACAAAAACTTGATAGGTGATCGAATAAAAGAGGGTTGTGGGGTCTATGATTCAACAATTTTAGTTGACTCAGTTGTGGTGAGACGGTGTGGAATGGGAGTCAATGGGAATAAAGTTTTGTTGGTGGCTGTTGCATAACAGTTAACGTTTAACCCGCGCGGTCAACCACTGGGTGATGCAAAGGAAATAGATCTTGCATTCAATAGGTCAATCTGTGATGAGCTTAAAGGAAACTTGCTAGTGGACCAATTTCTAAAGAAGTTGGGCGAGTTAAGGTAAGATATCATGGTTTGGTTGAGTTAGAATGTTGCTACACAACAAATGAAAACCTTGATGAGGGTGAACCATTTTTAACTATTGATCTTATGGACGAACGGTGAAATCAAAGGGAAGATACTTGTAGATGATTGCATGAATTATATAATTCTAATGATTCTGCAAAGTCCAATGAACATACCACCGTTGTAATTGTTGAAAATTCAACAAATGGTTGGAACCCTATAATAACAATGAAGATTTGAATTATAAGTAAACAGGAGACAACGTGTTAGAAAAATAACAAGAATAAGGTAAAAACTACAACATAACTGAGCCAGTAGTAATAAGTTGATGTATATTAAGAAAGTCTTAAAATTGAGTATTTGTCATATAGATGTTAAAAGCGAGATAAAACAAACAAGAATTAGGCATATAAATAGGAGACATATAAATAACATTATTATCTTCCATAGATAAGAAAACAAATATGGCAGGTCAATTACAAAAACTCTGTAAAGTCTGGATGGGTAACAGTTGGCAATAATTTTCAATGTCAGTAAAAGTACATTTATGAAAGTTAAAGCAGACCTGAAAATGCCTGACAAGATAAAAATAAACAAATTATAATAGAATGTATGACAAAGTTAAATGAAGTAAGCGATCTATATCTAATTAAGTATTCGTCTGCTTAGTATATATATATACTTAATAAATAATAACATGAAGGCATTAAAAAGCTTTAGATAGTTAATAAGAACATATTTAAGTATTAATAAATAAATAATAATAAATAACAATTAACTAAAATAATTAATTTTAATAATTTAGTCCCAACTGTGAAGAGCTATATATACTTAACATTAGTATATAATACTGAATAATAATTAGGAATTAATAATGCAAGATTTTCACTAATTTATATACGTAGTATTAGCATATATTACTTAATAATAATATAATAATAATTAATATGCAATTCTCGGTTGTGACATTAGTCATAACCATGAAAATCGTTAAAAGCTATATATATACTTAATATTATTATATAATACTCAAGAATAATAAGAAATTAATAATGAACATTTATGACTAAGATATATACTTAATATTAATATATAGTACTTAATAATATAGTAATAATAGTTAACAATTAATAATGCATGGTTAATAATTAATAATTAATATAAGTCACAAAGCTTGGACAACAATAATAGGTGATGAATAATAATGGGTGATGAAAAAGTGTTGTCGTCTTCAATATGCTTATTAGATGGTAAGTGCATATAGGAAAAAAGTAAGAAAAAATTATAGTTACAGAAATATATATAATAAAACTCAAAGTTGTGACTAAATAATTTGCAAATGTGACAATGAGGGGCATGGTGTGAATGATACTTTTATAGGTTATCAACAGAGTTTTGGAAAAAATTAACATGCATCAAACAAAAGTACAAATTGTTCACATTTTTTTTGCATGGTTGATACAACAACTTCAAAAGTAAACGCAATGAACCATGTGAATCTACAAAAATGGAAACAAAATATATAATTTTTAATATTATTAATGATCAATTAAGGAGGATAAAACTTGAAACACATGTACAATGAAAAGTTATATATGGTAACTTATAGTTTTCGTGAACTGAACTTCTGGTAATCTTGTTTAAGGTGAAAAATCTTCAAATAACAACAAAATAAAGCAAGAATAAAACTTTAAAGCGAGTTTAGACATAAGAAATGTAAAAAATGAAATTTAGAACAAATATAAGTAAACAATATTGTCGATATTTTTTGTCGATTTTAAAAAATAAAAAGTGAATAAAAGGTAATTGGTAAAGTTAAAAAATTACCAAAATAGGCCTGGAATTTTCATTGTGTCCCGTTATGTAAGCGAATTCTTTTGTTAGTTGAGTGGAAAATTCGTCTGTTTTCAAGTTATCTACATTTCGAAGAAAAAAACAATAACACAAAGTAAAAAAACAATATCCGATAGACTGTGAAGGAATATTTGTCTTTCTTTATTTTGAAAAATACAACAGTTATTTAAAAAGGAAGAAATAGAAAAAGGATTTATTTTTTAAAAAACATAAGATGTAAGAAAAATTGATTGCATTTATAATATTATAATAAAAATTATTTTAAAAAACATAATATGTAAGAAAATTTAATTGCATTCATAATATTATAATAAAAGTATTGCTACATTATCGATAAATATGTTTTCTCTCCAGGAAAGGCAAGCCTTTAATTATTTTGCAGTCAACTTAACATTGTCATCGTTAGCTTTCAGGAACTATTCAATACAAGAGTTGTTAACAAAAAATTGTGATCAGAAAATAATGTTAATGGCAATACCTATTTTGTTCATTGTTGATATAATCTTGATTCTTCGCCTATAAAAAAATGAAACATAAATAAAATAGTAAGAAAAGACAGATCTTATCTAACTTGCGAGAGAGAAATTTGCTTGATTAGATAATGAAGCACAACCCTTTTTTTTCTGCATTGATTGGGGAGGATCTTTAAGCTCATATACAGCTTCTTTGTTGCTCATTTTGAACAAGTATAAGGTAAATACAGTGGAAGATTTACTGTAGGTAACTAGTGATAAACAAAATTTAAACGATACCTATATTATGTGTTTTTCTTTGATCACTATACTAAGTACACTTGGATTTACTTTCTTTGTAAAAAAATATGATAATTTCAATTGCTTTGTTAAATTTTGAGCTATTGTTGAAATTTGTTTTGGTAAATCCTTCAAACAATTTCAATCAGATTAGGGAGGGGAATTTTAAGCTCTGAAATGTTATCTAGCTGGCAATGCTATTATTCAAAGAAGCTTATGTCATACACACCCGAACAAAATGGTTATACTGAACAAAAACATCGACACAACACTGAAACTAGTTGAGCCTACTTATATCATTTGGCAGTACCACCAAAATATTAGGATCATGCTTTTGCAACTGCTGTTATATAATAAATCGCTCACCTACCCCAATGTTAAACCACAAATACCCTTACCAATTCGTTTTTCAATGTAACCGGCATAGAACTCCTTTCGTGTTTTTGGTTATTGCTGTTATCCATAGCTTCAACCTTATACTAAAAACAAACTTGAACCTCATTCTTCTAAATGTGTATTTCTTGGTTATAGTTTCCTTCACAAAGGTTATAAATGTTTGTCATTATCCACTAACCAAATATTCTACTCATGTCATGTCTTGTTTGATGAACAGGTTTTTCCGTTCAAGGAAAGTAGTGGGAAACCTTTAGTTCTTGGTCCACCACCATCACCAATTCCCATTCTCTCACTTGTATGACCATATCCACCACAACCTACTTCAATCGAACCAAGTCACACTCCTGCCCTGCCACAAATTCATCCCTCAATATTACTAGAATCAAATAGAACCCTCGATCTTCCGATTGATAATACAACCGCCACTCAAACTTCTCCTGTTGCACCCACCTCCTACACTCCAAACTAGCCACGAAGCATAGCAAAATCTAAACCCAAATCTTCAAAACACTCACCCTATGGTAACCAGAGCCAAAATTGGAAATTTAAAACCCAAAAGTTATAACATAACTTCAACTATGCTCGCTACCCCCACCATATATCATGAAGCAACAAAACAATCAATTTGGAGGAAAGCAATGTCTATAGAACCGATATATCAAATGCCTTCTTGCATAGGTCACTTGAAGAACCGATATATATGGAACAACCTCCAAGTTTTATTGATCGAACCAAACCACAACATGTATGTTCCCTAAAGAAGTCATTATATGGTTTGAAAGAAGCTCCACGAACTTGGTATTTTTGTCTTACATACATATTACAAAAATTTGGCTTCAAAGAGTCAAAGGCAGATAATTCTCTGTTCATCTATACCTCCAGAAGAAATACTACTTATTGTCTTATGTATGTTGATTATTTGATTTTGACAGGCTCCACACCTCATCTTCTTCAAGAAATCACTCATTATCTTGGGTCAACTGTTGCTATTGAAGATTTGGGCCCTCTCATATTTTGTCTTGGTGTTGAAGTTATATGGACACCAAATGGATTACATCTCTCTCAATCTAAATACATATGGGATCTTCTATGATGTGTAAATATGCATGAAGCAAGCCTTGTGTCCACGCCTTCCTCTCTATAAGGCACCTTATCTTTGCACAAATCTGACAACTTCAAAGATCCTACATTATTTCGACAAGTAGTGGGCCCATTACAATATTTAGCTCTTACATGACCTGATATCACCAGGGTAGTTAACAAGACAACCCAGTTTATACACTCGCCCTCGATAAACCATTGGCAAGCTGTGAAACGAATACATCGATACTTACGGCGAACAACAAATCATGGTCTTCTCATTCAACCTTCGAGCACTCCACCACTTTTTGCTTTCTCTGATGTAGATTAGGGTGGTGACAAAACTGATCACAAAAGCACATCTGCTTTTGGAGTTTACTATAGCAACAATCTCATCTTTTGGTCCTTAAAGAAGCAAAACACAGTTGCTCGATCAAATCGAGCTCTAGCATCCGCATTCCGAAGTATACTGGTTACAATGTCTTCTATGAGAACTTCACCAACAACTTCCTTCTATTCCGCACATCTGGTGTGATAATGTCTCAGTCACATATCTTGTAGCTAGTCCAGCACCTTGAACTTCATTTTCACTTCGACAAAAGTCAAGTTGACAAGAAAATTTTACGTGTATCGTACATTTCCACTGCTTGATCAAGTAGCTAATATCCTCACAAAACCGTTATCCAAAAAACGATTTCTTTACTTGAAATCCAAACTGATGGTAGTTCCTCCCTTATGTTTGCGAGGGGAGGGGGTGGTGGGGGTGTTACGAAAGTGGATAAATTTGTTTAGTCCATCTCTATCCTAAAGTTAAAGGGATTTAATTTTATCATGTTATTGTAATGATCTCACAGATGTGGAGATTTACTTTGATCACATTTCTGATTGTATCTTGCATATAAATATCAATGAAAAGCCAGTAGAATGTGAGTCTGCAATTCCAAACCTTTTTACTTTTCTTTACAATCAAACCACAAACACAGTTTGCAAATGATGAAAGCAATACACAAAACCCAATACGAAACAAAATTCACTAACCTCAATCGATGAATAAATGAAGACTCAAAAGGAAGAAGGGAACAAAAGCACAGGAAGGAAGAAGGGAACTGAAGCACGACGAAGATGCAAAATGAAAACACAGAAGGGAACTGAAGCATGCAAAGGAAGAAAATGAATGTAGAAGGAAGAAGATGGACGGTGAGAAGGGAGCCAAAACCTACACATGGCGACACAGAACCGGCAACAATAGAGAAAATGAAAGCGAGGAGAAAATGAACATCGACGAAACCGAGGGGGATTGGTTTCATGGGTAAGTTAGACGATTAATGAAAATGAAGTCGTTTTCGATTTATCAAAAATGTTGAAGACGAAGCTAACGGTGACGTCTAAATTTTAATTTTATCGATGGAATAACTCTTCCGTCAGTAAATCAACGAAAGAATCCAGTTCCGTCGGTACACTCCGATTCGTTTATGTTTTATTAAAAATGTTACAGTTGAAACAAACGTCGGCGTTTAACTTTCAACGTTACCAACGAAATACACTTCCATCGGTAAACAATGATGCTTACTTTGTAGCCTATCTTTCACACCTCTTTTACTAATTGTGATTCCTATTCCATCACAAAAATTAATGGGATAATTTCCCATTCAGCTTTACTGACGATATTTTGTCCATCGCAAATTACTATATATTATGACAATTTCACTGACAGAATGTGATTTTCTGTCACTAATTTTCAAAGGCATTATTTCTATTGGTAATTGTCCGTCGGTAATCGGTAATTTTCTTATAGTGGTTGTACTTACTTTTGAGTTGTTTTCATAATAAAATATCTCTCTTGAGATCTTGTCTTCCAAACTTAACAATTTTACTTAATAGGCGTTTAATTTAATCTCTTTCTTATTCGATGCCCCCAAAATCTCAATTTTTTCTCCTTTCAACTGTATTGCATATCCTATTGAATAAGAAATGCACTCACATTTATGTTTCATAGATTGAATTTTTTTTTTTTTAAAATAAGGAGGTTTTATTACTAAGTATCAGATAATAAAACATGCCTTACAAAGTTGGGTGGGTTATCATTCCACTCACCAACGTTTCCAATTACTCTAGTTGCCTGAGCTAATGAATGTGCAACTACATTTGCCGTTCTTGTGATCAAATTAAAACAACATTGCCCATGGAAATTTGCTCCAATACTACGAATTTCTTCAATAAGAGCTCCAAAAGAAGTGTAGTCAGGTGACACCCCACTACATAAAGCTTGAAATACCTCCTGACAGTCCCCTTCTATGATAACCTGGGTCCACGACTTGTCCATTAACCAGCTAAGCACTTCTTTTACTGCGATAGCTTCTGCTGTTTTCGGGGAAAAAGTTCCAGTGATAATGCTATTTTTGGCCGCTAGGAAAGAACCCCTATCATCTCTGACTACCATTGCAATACCAGTGCCAGAGTCACCAACATTAGTTGCCACGTCAGTATTAATTTTGATCCAACCTGCTTCTGGTTTGACCCATTTCTGTAATACTTTCCCACTATCTTGCGGCTGCTTTGTCTTTTGGGCATTTTTCCAAGTATCTAGTGTGCGATTGGCAACAAACCAAACATTTGTAGGATTTGGGAATTTGTTTGCCCAAATAACACTATTTCGTGCATCCCAGATAGCATTGCACACACACATCGCCAAACAAACATCTTTGGAATTAAAAAGGCTTAGAAATTCTATCATCCAATTGCAAAAAGAACTCACGATTGGTCTGTACCACCCAAAATCTGATATTTGCCACACATGCTTTGCAAACGGGCAGTCCACCATTAAATGCAATATGGTCTCTTCAGCGCCATTGCAGAGTGGGCATCCAGCAGGGACAGGAACTCGCCGCTGGGAAAGAGCTTCTCGAGTTGGAGTGATGTTGTTGCCTGCCCTCCACATGAAGTTTTTAACATTTGGTGGTAGCTGTAAATTCCACAGCTTGTTCCACATCTTATTTACCCTGTCCCTCGGTAACTCAGTGTGCTCCAATAGCTTTCTATAGGCTGACTTTACAGAATAAACTCCTTTCTTCTCCAGGAGCCAAAATAAGCTATCCACTGCACCTCTACTAAGTGGTATTGAAAGAATTTGCTTTTGATCTCTATCATTGAAAGTTGCTCGGATAACATCTTCCTTCCATCTTCCATTGCTTATTAAATCACTGACCATAAAAACATTCTTCGCAGGATCAAAACAAGTAGTAACACGTGTGAAATGCTGGTCCTGGATCCAAGGATCCATCCAGATTGAAATATTCCTTCCCTGGCCAATTCTCCAACACATACCCTTCTCAAGAACACGTCTGCCTGCTAATACACTTCGCCACACATAGCTAGGATTACCACTCAAATCAGCTTCCATGAACCCAGTACCAGAAAAATATCGTGCTTTAAGTACTTTTGCCATTAGTGAATCTGGATTCTTGAGTATGCGCCAACCAATCCTACCCAACAAAGCTACATTGAATTCATGGATTCTTTTAAATTGCAAGCCCCCTCTTGTTTTGTGAGCACACAGCCTGCTCCAGGCCATCCAATGCAGATTGGCCGCCCCATTATCCTTCCGTCCCCACCAGTAGTCCGAAAACATCTTCTCTAGGTCCTCACAAGTTCCTTTTGGTAAGAGGAAAAGAGACATCACATAATTCGGGATGGCTTGTAAAACTGTTTTTATTAAAATTTCTTTGCCTGCCTTGGAGAGGAGCTTGTTCTTCCATGAATTTAATCTTTTCCACACTTTCTCCTTGACAAAAGAAAAAACCTCTTGCTTGTTCCTTCCTATTGCTGTGGGTAATCCAAGATAGTAGCCTAAGTTCTCCTGCTCTTCTACACTAAGTCGTCCACAAATGCTCCTTCTCACTGCCTCTTGAGTGTTGGGACTAAAGCAAATTAACGATTTAGAGAAGTTAATTGCTTGTCCCGATGCTGCCTCATAATCTCCAAGAACCTGCTTCACCACCTGAGTCTCTCTCTCTGTAGCTTTGAAAAAAAGAACACTGTCATCTGCGAAAAAGAGATGGCTAATTTCCGGGGCCCCACGTCTGACACAACAGCCATGTAGTTCACCTGAAATTACCTTGTGTTGTATAAACCTGGATAGGACCTCTGAACACATAATAAACAGATAAGGACTAAGGGGATCCCCTTGCCGTAATCCCCTATGGGGAGTAATGGGTCCCAATAGACGTCCTTGCTGCAAAACATGAAAACTCACAGAAGAAACACAATCCAGTATGAGATCTGTCCATTCTTTTGAAAATCCCATTCTTTCCATCACCACCAGAAGAAAAGTCCATTCGAGCCTGTCATAAGCCTTGCTTATGTCAATCTTGAGTGCCGCTAACCCTGCTTTCCCATATCTCTTACTACGCATATAATGCAGCACCTCATAGGCTATTATTGAGTTGTCTTGTATCTGTCTTCCTGCAACGAACGCACTCTGTTGAGGGGAAATAATCTTGGCTAAGATTGGCTTCAAACGATTAGCCAACATCTTTGCCATGATTTTGTAGAGAACTTGACAGAGAGCTATTGGACGGAGGTCCTTCATGCTGGTCGGCTTCGCTTTTTTTGGTATGAGGACTAACAGTGTTTCATTCAGCTTTCGGGGAATAGTACCTGCTCTGAGACTTGAAATACAAAAATCCGAAACCTCACTCCCAATGATATTCCAAAACCTCTGAAAAAATCCAGGATTCAAGCCGTCGACTCCTGGTGACTTATCAATGCCCATACTGAACACAGCATCCTTGACATCCCCTGTAGTGAACGGAGCACTAAGGTCGAGGTTATCTTCTTCAGATATAAGGTGAGGGACAAAACTCATCAGCGTCTGAGGATCACAACCCTCAGAGGAAAAAAGATTGTTAAAATAGTCTGTTATCACCATTGGGAGTCCGGAATCCCAATCTCTCCACGTTCCGCCCTCATCTTGCAACCTGTCAATACGATTTTTGCTCCTTCTTTCAGAAGCTCTTGAGTGGAAATATTTGGTATTTCGATTCCCATCACGAAGCCAGTCAACTTTGGCCCTCTGTTTCCAATATTCCTCCCGACGTAAAAGTAGTTGACCATATTGTGCCTTCGCTTCTAGGAAGCTCCTCCTATCACTCGCTGCTCTTCTACCACGCAAAGCTTTCAATCTACTCCTGCAAGCATCCAAATCAGCTTTGAACTTCGCCTTGAAGTCCTTTCCCCAAACATCCAGGACTTGCGAAACTTTGCTGAGCTTATGAATGAAATCAGTGGACTGAGACTCCTTCCAGCATTTGTCAACTAAAAGACAACATTCAGGTTCCTTGCTCCAAGAGTTTTCGAAACGAAACAAGTGAACCTGGCTGCGTTGGACAAAAATACGAAGCTCAAGAAAAACTGGCAGATGGTCAGAAGTCGAGATATCCAAAACTGAGGCTGTAGCTTGGTTAAATCTCTGCCGCCACTTATCATTAACAAAACACCGATCTAATTTGGCCTCAATTTGCTCTTCCCCTAATCTTCCATTATCCCAAGTAAATTTATAACCAGTGCTCTTAAGATCCACTAGGCCTGCTGCACTCACTGCTTCACGAAAACCATTGATAAGGTGGTTAGGTTGTGCTAGACCTCCCCTTTTCTCATCTTGGCCCAGTATATCATTGAAATCGCCTATGCAGGCCCAAGGCAGTTGGCTTTGTAAACCCAAGCTCTTGATAACTTCCCATGAATGACTCCTCCGGTTTCTATCAGGTTCTCCATAGAAACCCGTTAACCTCCAAGGCTCAAGCCCAAAACCATTCACTTCGACATCAATGTACCTTGGTGATAAACCAAGAAGATTTACCGACTCAACTCCCTTCCATAAAAGTGCAATGCCTCCACTATGACCCAAGCAATCAACTGAAAAAAATCCATCATAATGTAATATATTTTTTATTTCATTTATTTTAGAAAAAAGACAAAGAGTTTCTACTAAAAAAATAAAATTTGGCCGCTTCTCCCAAATCAACTGTTGAAGATTCTCCACAGCTTTTTCTTGACCAAGCCCGCGGCAATTCCAGCTTAAACAACTCATTTCTGACGGCGGGACTGATTCCCAGTTCCCGCCTTCCCCCCGTTTTTTGGAGCATTAGGTCTATCGCTCGAAATATTTTCAGCACCATCATTCTCATTCAACTCCATTGGGCTTCTCACTGCTTCATGTTCAGTCTCCCCCAGCCCAGTTCTTCTGCGTTTTGGGTCATTAATAGTGACAAAGTCTGGCCCATTACTCCCATCAGCTGTAGTTGACTTATTTTCCCCATCTTCTCTCAATCCTTCCTTATTTAAAATTCCTCCATTCTCGCCTATATCAGCCCCTGATTTTGTGGGATCTGATTTCCCAAATAATGGATTCACGCCCTGAAAGACTGGGTTTCCTTTTGCAGCTCCGTCATTACCGCTCTGTCCCTTCCTCTCGGCGGCCGTTCTACTGCCCTCACCGCCGGTTCTCCTCCCTTCAATGCTGGGTTCATCACGTAGCCACTGGTTTCCAATATACTGGTGATTACGCCTGTTACTATCACGCAGATGAGGGCCAAATTTTCTTGATAAAGGCGCTCCATTTGCATGTATTAACAGTGGACAAAATCTGTCGCTATGGCCGATGATTCCACAAATAAAGCAAAAGGTTGGAATCCTTTCATAAACAAAACTCACTTCGATTGACTGCTTCGTTTTTTCCTTCTTCAATTTGATCGAGTCTTTGATGGGTTTGTTAATGTCCACCTTGACCCGGACCCTCCAGTACTCTCTCCATTTGTGAACAAAATTATCAGGATCCGCTTCCACAAACTCACCCAAAGCATCCCCTACATTCTTCGCGACATGTTCAGACCGGAATCCCGATCGTAATCCGAAGACCTTAACCCAAAGATAGACATGGTGCAGAGGGACGTCACATGGATTTTCCATCCCTTCCATTTTTTCCAGAAGAATGGCTTGATTATTAAAGGACCACGGATTCATATCCATCACCCTTTTCATATCCACTTTATGGTAAAACTGAAACACATTAATTTTTATAATTAAATTAGATTAATTAAATAATTATTAATGATATATATATATGAGGTTTACTTTCGTCGCTTAGTAACTTAGTATGTTTGTAATTCTCCTATTATCACAAAAAAAAAAGAATATCTTTAAAATATATAAATTTCAAATAAAATTTATTTAGCTTTTATTTAATTTTTAAATAAAAAATTAAATTATTTATTTAAAAATAAAATAATTTAGTTGATAATTTATTAATAAAAATTATATAAAAGGTTAAAATAAATTTAATTAATTAGAAATAAATTATCCTTAAATTTTATTGAATATATAATTATCATCAATAATAAAAATATAACTATATCACAAATAATTTTTTATTTAAAAAACAGAAAATTAAAATTAAAAAAAAAAACAGAAATAGCACCAAAAACCCCCTTACCGTTTCATTCTTTGTTTTTCACCATTTCTCTCCAAATAAACCTATAGTCAAATGCAAACTTATTAGATAATTCAGTGAGCTTCCAGATATACATTGTTTCATGTGCAAAATCCCAGGAGTAAACTGTAAAAGCAACAATTATAGCACTTTTCACTTTGCTTTCTCGTACAAAAGAAATATCAGCTGTCATATTCCAAGTCATTTTGTAGTTCCTAGTATGGCAAAAGCTCTACAACATAAAACATGATCCGAGAAAGTATCCTACGTATATTCCTTCCAAAACGCATCAAACCTCCAAATCAGGAGGCCTTGTAAATTTACTCATCCAACTAGCTAAATAAAATCTCTTCTCACAAACTGCTCCCGCCATTGCTTCTTGAGAGAGGAAAAAGAATGTAAATTGGCTTAAAAACCTAAATACTACCCTTGCCAAATCTATGAAAGGTAGGCAATCCAACAGACTAAACCGAACTTTTCTTGTTCCGAAAGTTCTCCTTAAGCAGAGCAAACTTTTTCTTGCACTGGTTAACAGTCTTCCCAGGAACAGCTGCAGCAACCCTCTCCCAACGTTGACTGGTTTCCTTGGGAAAGGTTTTCAGTGCCTGAACAAGTGCTTTCTCTTGCACAGCAGACCATACATCTTGCTCTGAACTTGAATTAGTAGCCGCTTCGTCAGCATTTTTATTTGGAGTGTTACCTGAAGAGTCTTCCGATTTATCCACATTCAAAACACTGCCCTTGGCCCCCCGATGGGTTGAATCCCCTTGGATTTCCTCTCTTGTTGAAAGTGGAGATGCAATCTCTTGACTGGGTTTCCTCTTCTCAAGAAACGAATCAAAAGCTTTTGCACTATCAGGCTTTTGAAGGAGCACAGTTTTGGTTGCCTTTAGAATTTCTTCAACAGATCTTTCAGTACCAATGTAGTCTGAAATAACCTCCCATCTACGAGATGTTCCTTTTGGATACTTCTGCATTCCTTTCCTCAAAAGCTCAATTTCGTCCCTGTCCCATGGTTTCTCTTTCTTTCCAGAACCGCTAACTGAGACACTTCCATTTGATTGCAACAACCCATTCTGTTTTACTTTGGCCCTCTCATGTTCTTGATGTTCTCGGTTGCTCTCTGAAATATGATCACAATCACATGCATCCCTAAGAACTTTTGCTTGATCTACCACTTCTTTTCCTTCTATCTTATCACAGATACTCCTAAGTTGCTCAGTATCCAATGCCATGCAGAGTTTCTCCACATCATCCTCATGAAGATCAAGCAAATGTTTAGATAACACAGGAACTGATAGTGTTCGAAGACGAGTCCGCTCTTTGCGGAGAAGTTTCTTCTCTTTCTCTCTAACTTTCTTTTGCTGCAAAGCAGCTTCTGCAGCACGTTTTTCCTCTTCCTCTTTCCTATGTCTCTCCTCTTCAGCAGCTCTTGCAGCTTCTTCCTCCTGCAACTTCTTTGCCAAAAACTTAGCTTCCTTCTTTCTCTGTTTCTCAGCTTTCTCTTCTTCTTTCCTCCTTAATATTCTTGGATCTCTTTTGTATGCATTGTCAACAAGTGTACGTATCCTAGCATACTCTTCCTTCCTAGCTTTTTCTGTCAGTTTCGTGTTCTGTCTTTCCATCCACCTCCTATGATCACGAGACTCAGCTTGTTCAAGATCAAACTCATCAGCATGTGGGAACTCTCTCCAGCTCTTAAAACTATACCAAAAGTTATAGAAGTTATCAACTTCAGCTAAAGGAGTGCTGTCATCGCCTAAAGATGGGATTGGCTGGCTGGCTGACCACCGCCCATTTCTCAAAAAGGCAGGACCAAACACCTTGAAGAAGTCCTGAGGAGCACAATCACTAGGAATTTCATCATCAAACTCGTCTGAGGAGTCATAAATCCTTCTCTTAACAGGATCTATCAACACCTCGTATGCTTCTTGAATAGCCTTAAAGTGACTCTCTATCTCATCCTTCTTGGCTTGTTTTGCAGCCTCAGTTTCCTCCGCAAGAAGAATCACAGCCTGTTTGTCAGGGTGATACTTTAATGCAACTTCACGGTAGCTTTTCCGTATTTGTTCCTCTGTAGCAAGGTATCTCAAATGACCCAAACCTAACAACGCATAATGATCTTGTTCCTTGTCCCCACTACCAGATTTCTTTTTACCTTTGCTTCTATAGGAGTCATATGATGGAATATACGACTGTTCCTTATCATTAGAAACTTTCTGATCTTCCCCACTGGTAATCTCCTCCTCGCAGCCAAGGAGTTTCAGAGCAGCAGAATGGAAAGCATGCCCAGCAGGCTCAAACTTTGAAACCTTAATAGGATTGCAATTTGAAGACACCAGGAGAGGCTTTCCGTCAACAAGCTCCTGGGAGTATGAAATAAGCCGCAATCTTGCATGGATTGTCATAGTGTTCAGGATGGTTCCAGAAACCAAGAACAGAAATATGAACGATTTTTCACTTGAAGCTTCACTCTAGGCCGCCCCTTCGGAGATAACAGCTCAAAAACAATTGCTAAACTTCCCTGCATTAAGTACATACATTTGAGTCCCCATATAAGACTAGGAACTTGCGGTATATGCATAAAATACCAGATAAAAAATCAAATTAGCCAAACAAAAATGATAGGAAAAAAAGGATGCTCGCAGAATATGAAAATTGGAAGTTCATAACAGTCTGAGGACAGCAAGTGACGTTGATATTGTGGTATACAGCCAAATGAAATCCAACGATAATTAACCAACAACGTCAATCAAACAAAGAATAATTTTCAAGCCAACAGATTTAGAAGAATTTAAGAAGGCATATTTACCGCGTCCGAACAAGAAAAAGAAAACAACTCAAGGTCCATATCAGAACCCAGAAGCATAATTAGAAAATTATATGCTTTCTTCTACACCCACTACATAAAACAACTCAAACACACAAAACTCTACTTTATTGACATACAACTAAAGTTCTTTAGAATCCACTCCCAGAAGAAGGGGGGCAAAAAAAAGCGACAGGAAGAAGATTGCCCTAGCTCAATCGCAACCAAGAAAAGCAATTTCTACATCTGGAATCAACAAAGAAATTTAACATACAGTGAAAAGCAAAAACAGTATTTGAACAGCTTTGACGATTCTTAGCTAATAAATTGTGAATAAAACATATAATGGGAGAATGAACACAAGCCATCAAAACAATAACAACAAACCTAATCAAAACGACGACGACGAGGAGATAATATCGACCAACTGTGTAAGAGAAGCCGATTCTTTACCTCGCTTGTGTCTCTGAGCGAGAGAATCAGAAGGTGACCTAGTTCTGTCAATCAAAACTCACCTTACCTTCTTATACTATTGTTGTTGCTACTTAGCTTTTGTTCTCAAAAGAGAAAAGTAATTGGAGAATAGAGAATTAAATCATAAATAGCTTTTGTTAATTTTTTTCCTTTGTTTAATCAAAATAAATAAACTCACCAACCAAAAAGTATAAAATTGATCATAAACAAAACAATTTAAATTAATATTTAAGAAAATATCAATGATTTAAAATTTTATATATTTTAATACCTTTTTTAGAATAAAAATGAAATCAAAACTTTTTTAATACCTATTTTAAATGATGACCTATATTCAATTTTTATTGAATTATATAATAAATAATATATTTTAAAAAATCTCTCTTCATAGATTTTAGTTTTTATTTTATTTTTAGTTTCTATTTTAAATTTTAAATTTTTATTTGGTTGT
>JAOTIZ010000009.1:22765671-22779287 GCA_027123425.1 Erythroxylum panamense
CTAATATTCATTCTCATTCAATTCATGACTTTATCAAGCAATGTCAAGCAATGTCATATACTGTCAAATTCTCATATAATGGCAATCATACAACTATTATACTCAATCAAATCATCACAAGTAATTGGAAAAACATTACTTTCTTTAATTAAGATAGTCTTTATAACTTACTAGCATAAAGATAAAAATGTAACCCACCTTATATCCTTGCTTAAGCTTGCCTAAGGAAGCTCCTCTTCTTGTTCTCCTCTTCTTTCTTGTCCTCCTTCATTCATGGCAAGAAAAGAACCTTACATCACTTAGGGTTTCTAAAATTGAAAACCTAATGAACCTTAATCATGAAATCAACCCTAGAATCACTAAACCCACTTCATTCTTAGTCTTTCTAACCAATAACCCAAGGAAAAACTCAAACTAAAAATAACATCTTACCTTAAATCCTTAACCAAACAAGGGTTTTCTTGGTTCCAAAGGTAGCTTAGCTCCTCCTTTAGGCTCTTTCCTTGAACTTGCTTCAAAAACCTACTAAATCTCTTAGAAATCCACCCAAGCAAGCCTTTCTTCTTCTTTTTCTTCTTCTTCTTCTTCTTTTCTCCACTTTGCCGTAACTCTCTCCTCTCCCTCTTCTAATTTCGTTTTTTCACTTCTTCTCCTCTCTAACTCATTTAAATCTTCCCTTTTATACTCCTTTACAACCTCACTTAAGCCCATTAACTTAAGCCCAACTCATTTCCCTTCCTTCCTTCTTCCTTCCTTATTTCCCTACACCACTTTCTCTTAACTTAAGCCCATTCACTTCTTTTAAGGCCCAACTTAGTCCACCTTCATCTTATTCCTTCCTCTTCTTTTCTATTTCATTTGGACCCATTTACTTAAGCCCACTTAACACATTAAATCTCCCCTAATTCATTTAAACCAACTAACACATTTAATACATGCTATCTAACTCATTTAATCACATTTATTTATTACCTAACTCATTTAATTCATGCCAACTAATACATGTACTAACATTAATTCTTAACACCTAATTCATTTATGCCATTACATGCCAATTAATGTCATATGCTATTTAATACTATCATATTTAATTCCTATCATCTTAATTAATGTTAACTCAATTTCTTAATTAGTCTAATCATGCTTAATTTAAAAAAAATTTCGGGCCTAACAAGTGGATACTTCATGATTGGTGCGATGATAAGTGTCTAAAATTGTTGCAAAATTGCTACAAAACCATTCCTGAAAATGGAAAGGTTATTGTCGTCGAAGGTATTTTACCATTTGTGCCTGAAATTTGTGCTACTAATAAATCTATGGCTCAATAGGATGTGCTTATGATGACATAAAGTCCAGGAGGAAAAGAGCGAACCAAAAAGGAATTTTTGTCCTTGGCAACTGGAGCCGGATTCTCAGGCATTGATTTCAAATGCTTTGTGTCTAACTATTGGGTTATGGAGGTCAACAAGTAGATTCTTTTCTTCATAGAAATTCTATTAATAAGTGATCTCTTTTTTTGTTCAATAAAAAATATAATTTATGAGAACATCAAGTGATAAATTAGATTTACTTTATTTAGTAATGACTTTTTCTTTATCGCTAATTAATTTGAAAACATAATTTTCCTTTGTCAATGTTCTTTTCTTTATTACTATTTATTAATTTCAAAACATTGCTTCATTTTTCTTTTTTTGGTAAATCAGTAATCTATAAAATAATTAAAAGTTATGTACAAAACTGGAGATTGTCTATGACGCCAATCTCTTTTCTACACCAACAAGGAAGACGTGAACATGACGACCCATACAATTGTTCCTTACACAAAATCCCAATAACCATCCTCGATAAATCTTCCCACCAAGATGATCTTATGGCAAGGATCATCTTACCAGAAACACAAGCATATCATACAACAATTCTCAAGCAGAATTAAAATAGTCAAGTCCTCTTCTCCTACAATGCCATGATTTCTATCACTCACCTCATCAGTGGGATAAACCAAGCTTTGTTCTTCAATTTTTCTGTACTATATGAGAACTTCTTATTATAGTATACTTATGGTTTTGAAGTTGCACCCTTTCCTTTGCAGTTATCTTCCTCTCTATCAAGTGTTTGTACAACCCTCACCCTAACTTGGTAAACCCGAATGGACTTCCAGATTTGAAGAACCCAATAAAGGAGTTATGGATCACCTATTGTTAAGACTTTGGTTAGCATAATCTTAATTGGAAACATTTTTTAGGCTGCTAGGGCAGGTCCATTGCCGAAGGAGTGCCTCCCCTATTGTTTATCACCTTTGCTTCCAAGACTAATGTTTTAAGGCTGAAGCATTTCTTAAATTTGGTGTTTTCCTTGTTGTAAATACCAAAGAGGGATTTGATTCCCTCTATTTTCTTAAACCAAAAATCAAAACCTGTAAACATTACATTAGATAAATAAAACACTCCAATATTACCCTCCCTCTATGTTTGAGTCGAGTTGTTCCATAACTTGAAAGATCGCTCTAGTGCAGATGCTCCCCATTTTTGAGACTTCATCTTTAAAGGTTTAGAGGTTTCTTTCAATCGATAGGTTATACACAGTAATCGAAAGGATGATGATAAACGCATTAATGTCACAGCTTTTGGAATTTGGTGTGTGGTTGAACCAATTAAGAATGGAATGAAAATCTGTCAAGCTAGGAAGGTATAAATGGAAATGATGAAGGTAGTGTAACCACAATGTTTTATAGAACGAAAATTCAAAGAATAGGTGATCAATAGTCTCATTGCCTAAGGTACAAAGACAACAGTGATTAGGGGTATGAAGGTAAAGGAGTTTGTCTCTTGTTCATAGTTTATTCAAAATAGCCAACCATAGTATGAAGGAATGCCTAGGGCTATTCCCTTTATGCCATACTAGTTTATACGAAGGCACTCTCTGAATGGGATGTCTTATGGAAGAATATGAAGAATCATTCGTATACTTTTTAGAAGAGCTCAGTAGCCATTCCAACCTATCATCTTGTGAACAATCTAGTTGATATTGAAGAGGTTCCAGATTCCTAATGGTCCCAACTGTTGCCTTTTACTTGCACCACTCATTATTCCTGATTACAAGGGACACTCTTGCATTCATAGGTATCTCCGACCCATTGATCATTCTAGGTGTTGAGAAATCCTTCAAGATACCCCTCAGATGCCAAGGATCTTACCATAAGAAAGTAGAATTTTCATTTCCTATCCTAAATCTGAAATGGTTCCTAATTTGATCCCTTACATATAAAATTTTTTCCAACTCCACGAACTATAGTTGGTAGATTGGGCACTTCAGAAAATTTTCCTTTTATAGAATTATTATGTGCACCCACCTAACCCACATTGCTTCACTATCATTAAACAAAATCCAAATTCTTTTCCCTATCAGCACATTAATCCAAGTAGACAAATGCTTAATACCTAATTCCCCCTCTCTTTTTGGTCTACAAAGGTCATTCCATTTTACCTTAGCATGAGCTTGTGTCACCACCTTCCCAGACCACAAGAAATTCCTAAGTTTATTCTCTATTTCTTTAAAAATGGAAGAAGGGAGAATAAAATGACTAGACCAATACACCTGAAAGGTAGAGAGGACCGAAATAACTAATTGTAGTCTACCAACATAAGAGAGATTTTTATGGATCCATTTGTTAACTCTAGCATCAATTTTATCTAATAAGGGTAACACATTCCCTCCTAGACATCCGAAATGTTAAGAACTCCTAGGTATTTTATGGGAAGGTGACCTCTTTCAAGACCTAAAATAACTTCCATTTGATAGGCTAACTGGTCCATATTAGGAGATAAAAAGAATTGACTCTTGGACAGGTTCATGTTCATACCAGATAAGATAGAAAAAGTGTGCAAACAATTCAACCAAATTTGGACCAAAGCTAAATTAGCTTCACAAAACAACAAAAGATCATCGACAAACAAAAGATGGGTGAGTTTAAGAGCTTTACACCTCCAGTGGTAATTAAAGGAAGTACTATCATTAATACAAGCATTCAAAGTCCCTTAGAAAACCTCCATATAAATAATAAAGAGAAAAGGAGATAAAAGATCTCCTTGTCTTAAGCTTGACTTTCCCCGAAAGAATTTTGAGGGAGATCTATTGATTAAGATAGAATACGAAGGAGTTGTTATACACTCTTTGATCTAAACAATAAACTTAAGAGGAAAACCTACAGCTACTAGCGCATTCAAGAGAAAATCCCATTGAATTGAGTTATAGGCTTTCTGTAAATCCATTTTAAAAGCACATCTCCTATGGTTATTAGAAAGATGGTAATTCTTGAAAATATCTTGAGCCAACAAGATATTATCCCCTATTCAGTGGTTCTTAATGAAAGCACTTTGGTTAGGACTGATAATGTGAGGTAGTAACTCTCTAATCTTATTTGTCAAAATTTTTACAATCACCTTGTAGATCATGTTATAGCGTGAGATTGACCTATAATTAACCACTGTTGAAGGATGATCTTTCTTAGGAATAAGGAAAATAAAAGTCGAGTTTAGCTTTTTGAGAAGTCTCCTATGATAGAAAAATCTTGGATGGCCTGAGTAATAGCCCCCCAATAATATGCCAAGTATGCTTAAAGAAAAATCCATTAAACCCATCCAGCCCAGGGGCTTTATTCGGATTGAAAGAGTTGAAAATTCATTTTTTTCATTACTTATTAAATATCCTTTTCTTTGTTACTATTTATCAATTTCAAAAAATAATTTCCTTTTTTTTAAAAATAAAAAATTAAAACATGCATGATTGATCTAACGATTTTCATTTAGCTATAGATTAGAGAAAGTTAGTATGATACAAATGACTTCACCTCTAAAAGAGAGATGACAAAAATTTATAATTGAAACTATCCCATCATTATAGCAAAAGATCTTTTAGGCAATGTTAAATTTGTAATAGTTTAAAATGTGCTGTTTAAAATTAATATAATACAACGGTTTCTAAAGCGTGACCTTTAGTAAATTAATAGGCAACGCTATTAGTAATTTGTTTCCATATATTTTAAAATGAAATAAAATTAAAATGTCATTGCTATAAAATTTTATATAAGCAACAATTACATCTATTGCAACTTTAAACAATAATTAATGATTACAATAAGCAGTCTCATACTCAAACCCACTTAGGCCTAAGTTCTATCTAAGCTCGAGCACAATCGAGTCTAATTAAACTTGATTAAAATATTATTTAATTTAAAAATAAAAAAACATTAAATTTTTAATTTTAAATATTGAATTAAGTTGGATAAGACAATCCGAGCTCGACTTGAAACTTAAAAATATTAATCACAACCTAAAACCTAGTCAACTTGGGCCGAATCAAGTCAAATCAAACTGAAATGAGTAAGTTTTGTCCAAAATAATAACAATTAAAGTAGTACTATTCTATATATATATAGAATAAAGAAATAGTTTTATGTTCTTTATAACATTGGAGGAAGAAAATGACATATAATAAACCTTATGAGAGATAAGGCACCAAAACATATTAGACTATTCACTTTTCCTTTGTTGTTTCAAATGATGCTGTGGAGGCTATGAACAAGTGTCAAGCTTTTGGTGTAGCGTATGTTGACGTTAAGTTGTTGGTGTAGCATTCACGCACACCAAGCATTCACTTATAGGCTAAGAAGCATGGACACAGACACGCGACATGCGACACGACACAGACATGGACACGGGGACACACCAACTTGTAAACTTTGGTGGTCACGGACACGACATATATATATATATAATAAAATTTAGAATTAAGAGAAAAATTCAGAATTCATAATATGATATATATTAAGTGATGTGTCTAAAAACCTCCAACATCTTGATAGTTCATACATATTGATACTTTATAAACCCCTCTAAAAAAAGAGAATATATTCTATTAAGTCGTGTTCGAGATGTCAAAAATTATTTTTTAATTTTGACACGTACGGACACGTGTCCCCCGGGTGTCAGGTGGGTGTCCTAAACGCAGAAACGACTCCATTTTGCCCTGCCCATGCTACATAGCTTACAGGTGTTGTACACCACTTACGTTGCCTACTTCTAATGGTGTAGCATTTTGTTGTCACTTACAGGAGATTTTTGTTGTCACTTACAGGTAGCGTTTAGGTGATTTCCGCTAATGTAGGTTCACGTACAGGTAACATTCTTGTAGGTACGATTTCGGTTGTTTTTCATATTCTGTTTTCTCTCTTTTTCCCTCATTGTATTAAAACTGAGTGTGAGCATGAATGAACATGAATGGAAATATCAGCTGTTGTGACAAGTGAATGAACGCTGAATGTTATAAAGAGTATGATTTCCATTTAAAGGGAATTTTTACTCCTAAAGCAACAACAGAAGTTAAAAAGAGATAGTACTAGTAAATTTTGCATCAGGAGTTCTATTTATTATATAGACGTAAGCATATATAGGCATCTCCTGAAAGCAATCTAAAATTTTCACCATTAAACTGAAGTACTTCGATAGATAGAAGCTAAATTTATAGATATTATCGAGTCTAACATCGTATGCGTATGACTCTACATCTTATCAGGCATGAAAACTAATTTCTATGAGTCTACATCTTATTGAGCATGAGATCTCAAGTTTGTGACATATGTATATGGATTTATGTCTTATTAAGGCGAGAGTGCAATTCAACGACTTTGCATTCTAGAGCATTAAAGTCAAATTTGGATTACGGATTAGTCTTATTCCCTTTCTAATAATTGGAAACAAAAGGCCATTAGTTTGGGGGAATAGATGAATGGACTTCATGGTAGATTCTGAAGTCTGGAATTAGCTCAAAAAAACTGTTTGCATGTAGGGGAGGTCCGTTCTCCTTATGGTGCATTAATGTTTACCTAGATGCTTGAGGGAAAATGCTAAAAGAAATTGATTTTATGTGATGCCATTGTCATATAATCAGAATGAACTGTTGTTTTATGTATTAAGAGAGGGACTGCAATAAATATGGAAATAATGTAGTCATACATAACGCATGAAAACATTCATTGGAGTTGATAGTTTTGTTCGTGTTAACTGCAACAGAAGCAAAGTTAATAGGCATATATAATACATCTTATACATATTAGTGTCCTTGGCTTATACTTTTTTCAAAAAGACCCAAATCTCTCTTAAAATGAATCATTTATTTCATCTATAATGAATAGAATCTCTTTCATAAAGTTTTTTAATTGCAAAGCATAACTATAAAGAGTAACTACAAGTAATATCCTTAGAGTTTTGTAACTACAAGTTTTACTTTTATTTTTTTAATAAATTGTATATGTAATGTTTTTTGGTTGTTAACATATTTCATATTGGACATGTTACTTTGATGAATAATTAGCTATCAATGGATAAGAGAGATAGACATTAGATGACTTTTCCCAGATATAGTGATGAATATATGAGTTTAGTTGATGGTTTTCTTGAAAAGGCTTTTTCTAAGGTGGCTAATGAGAATGAAATTTCTTGTCTATACAAGAAGTGTTGCAATTATTATAGGTATACAAGAAATGTTATATAAATTATAATTAACAATTGTTTCCATAGATAGCAAAATGAAAGAGAGGATAAAACTTCACTCTCTAATGCTGAAAAATATATTGCAACTTATAAAAGTAAGCATGGAAAAGTATATAAGCAATCTACTAAAGCTATAAGGGAGAAAATTATGAGTAATACTAGTTTTGTACTAATTATATATATTGTTGCTATTTTTGTTGAGATGCTAAAATTTAATGCTTATTTCATGTGTTTCTAATTCCATTTTATTTTTTTTATATATTTTTGATTTGTTCTTCTTGTCAAAATGAGTTATTTCTAATATAACTAGAATTATAGTAGGCTCTTTGTAATCATACATGATGCTTGCATTTATTACTATGACTGTAAATTTTCTTTTGTATGCTCGCATTGAAGAAGTGCAAAAGGAAAATGATAGTCAAAAGTTTAATAAAGTTGTGGTTGATTTGGGAGTGGTAAGGCCTAGACATAATAAACTTTTTGGAAGGTGTGTGAAAGCATCTTTAATGAAAGAAAATTTTTTGGTAAGTGAAGCCTTGTACAAAGTTCCTAATGAGTATTTGTGGTCCATCAAGAACGTATTAGAAGAAAAGATGAACCAAAAGTATAAGTTGAAAAGGAGAGAATGAGAAAGGAATTAAAGCAAGAGAAATTTGGATGTTTGGAAATGAAAAGGCAACTAAAACAAGATAAAGCTAATAGAGAAGAAATGATGAAACAAATGTTCTCCCTCATTCAATCTCAGTTTGGGTAAGCTAACACCACTAACATAAAAATGCTCTGTAAATTGATTACACCTAACCAATTAAGAAAGGAATCTTCTATTCTTACAAACCATATATATTAACATCAAGAATATCAGGTAACAAATTTCCTTAATTCGCTATTTTGGTATATCATCTTGTTATCTTTTTTATTAAGCTTAGCTGCTTAAATTCATACTTTCTAATTTGTTCATAAAAATAACCGAATCATTGTGCTATTAGTTTTTAGACTATGTTACTTTTTTTATTAAATTGATGTCACATTAAA
Source organism: Erythroxylum panamense (assembly GCA_027123425.1). Taxonomy (NCBI): domain Eukaryota; kingdom Viridiplantae; phylum Streptophyta; class Magnoliopsida; order Malpighiales; family Erythroxylaceae; genus Erythroxylum; species Erythroxylum panamense. Next base: position 22,774,251 of record JAOTIZ010000009.1, read on the forward strand.
GTATTTAGTATTTCATTTTTTCGATATATCAACCTATTTATGAGCATAGTAGTTTTACAATTCTAATCTTATTCTTGTTTCTTTCTTTTCATTTTTGTAGAATGGTGATGATATGGAGTGGACAAGGAGGTACATGGTGAAACATTTTGGAGTGCCTATACATATTGATTTTGTTTAGTATTTATATTAGTTCACTTATATTTCATATGGAATAGAGGACGATTGTAGCGCCCCCTTACCGTAGGGTACACATCGGGGAGCTCGCTGGTCGCTCCGACATGTAACCTACGATAAAGGTGCACTACCGAGCAAACCGACTAAAATCCACATAGCATCGAAAACATAAAACCACAATATCAAAATCACTAAATTTTAAAATCATAATACTATTCTCGTTACATATCATCCAACAGAAATATAGACAAGTCTATCAGTCCACTAAACAAAACTAAAAAAGGAAACTGATACAAAAGTCTATACTAAGTCATCCTAAAAAATCATCTCAGCTGACCGACCTGTGTGCCATCACTTCTCTTGCCAGCACGCTCACATGACAGGAAAAGACTATCTCCAGAGCTAGGGGTCTAATCTAACAGTCCTGAAAAATTAGATGCAATTTTGGGTGAGTTTGCGAACTCAATGAGAAACTATCATCGATGGTTCACTCAAATCATGCATTACGCAGATTGCGTACAGCACAACACAGTAACATTCAATTATCATATAACAATTTGCAATTTCTCATGTCATCACAGAACTCAGTAATTATCACAAATCAGTACTCAATTGTATGCAATGCATATGTGACTCTTTTTCAGTTTATTCAGTGTTGTGACCGAGCGCTAATCAGTAATTCAGTGTTCAGGTAACGTGTGATTCACTTCATCCTTAAGTTTTAGGCCATTTGGAAAATTGTCTTATGGCAACTTCTAACAGTCTCTCACTTGGTCTAAAATTTGATGAAACTAATGCATAAATATGATGCATTTATAGTTAAGCACCAAAACTCATCCTAAAAAATATCATAATTATCTAAATATGATAAAACATTAAATGTGGTTTTGGTGGTTGTATATTGATTACATAGCATACTCCCTTCCATATACCACAAACACTAGTGTTTTACCATACTAGACCTATAAATGACACATAAATTTCATCATGGTCCATAGTAATGCTTCTAGTAAATTCAAATTATGACATGCCATAATACAATTATGTGCATATTATAACTAGAAACAATAAATGGTGTATATCAGAAATATATCAATGAGCTCAAAATGTCAACCTCATTAGATACATCTCTTAAAAGGAAAACCAAGTCCCATTATTTGTACATGTTCTTTAAATGTCTTTGGTTGTAAACCTTTAGTCAACAGATCTGCTATCATGAGATCTATTCTAATATGTTCAATAGACAATCTTTATTTCTGAACATCCTCCTTAACAGTAAAATTTATATGTTTGGCACTTTTTGAGTGTTTGTCATTTTTGGAGAAGAACACTACTGCAGAATTATCATAATAAATTTTCAGCGGCTTAGTAATGGTGTCGACAATCCCAAGTCCTGAAATAAAGTTCTACAGCTATGATGCATGTCTTGTGGCTTCAAAACATGCCATAAATTCTACTTCCATTATGGATGAGGCAATGACAATTGTTTAGCACTTTTCCATGATATTGCTCCTTCGGCAAGAAAGAACAAATAACCATAAGTTGACTTTCTGCTATCAATGCATACAACAAAATATGAATCTGAGTATCCAATCACTTCCAAATGATTAGATCTTTTATATATAAGCATGTAATTCTTTGTGCCTTAAAGATATCTTAAAACTTTCTTTGCAGCTTTCCAATGTTCAATTCCAGGGTTACTTTAATACCTGCCTAGCATTCCAACTACAAAACTAATATCTAGTCTTGTACAAATTTGCGTATACATTATACTTCCTGCAACAAAAGCATAAGGAATTGATTCCATTTGTTGTTGCTCTATATCATTTTGTAGAAATTGCATAAGATTAAATTTATCTCCTTTTCGAACTGGAACAGTTCTAGAAGAATATTTTTTGCATATTAAACCTCTCTTGAATTCTTTCAATATAGGCTTTTTGAGACAAGCATAACAGTCTTTATGATTTATCACGGAATATTTCAATTCTTATCACATAAGATGCCTCTCTCATATCTTTCATTTCAAAATTCTTTGAGAGATAATCTTTTGTCTCACGCATCATACTAAATCATTAGTCACAAGCAACACATCATCAACATATAGGACTAAAAATAAATTTTTGGTCCCATTGATCTTTTGGTATATAAAATGATCAAAAATATTTTCTTTGAAATCGAAATAGGTGATGGTATCATTAAACTTAATAAACCATTGCCTAGAAGCTTGTTTGAGTCTATATATTGATTTCTTAAGTTTACACATCATATGACCTTTTCCTTCAATTGAAAAACCTTCGGTTAATCCATATAAACTTCCTCTTTAAGATTTCCATTCAAAAAGGCTATTTTCACATCTATTTTGTGTAACTCTAAATTAAAATGAGCTACTAGTGCCATAATAATACACAATGAGTCTTTTTTTTAGACAGGTGAAAATGTCTCTTTATAATCAATGTCATCCTTTTAAATATATCCTTTACCAACAAGTCTAGCCTTATATCATTCACTATTGTTGTTCGAGTCAAGTTTGGTCTTGAAAACCCATTTACACCCATCTTGTTTAGAACCTTATGGCAATTCAACAATATCCCAGACTTTGTTATCATTCATGGATTTTAACTCTTCCTTCATAACATCAATCCACTTTTCAAACTTAGCACATTCTATGGCTTGTGAAAATGAAACTAGATCTTTGTTAACAATATCAAGATATGATTCTTGCAAATAAACTTCATAGTCACTTGAAAAAGCTGATTTTCTTATTCTTTGAGATCTTCTCAAAGGTATTTCTTGTGACTCATTTGCTTCAGATCTATGTGAGTTAGTTTCTTCAAGGGATATTTCATCATTCAAATATTGTTCATTGTTATTAATATGTTCTTCAAGAAGTGGAACAACACTTTGAACAATAATGGACGAAGGAACACTTACAAATAAAGGAACATTTATATTTACTTCCTTTATATCCATAGTTCGTTGTTCCTCACTCCCACTAACTTCACCATTTTTAATAAATTTTTCAATACCAGTTTCCATTATTCTTGAACTATGGTTTGGACAATAAAAATATATACCCTTTAGATTTCTAGATACCTAATAAAGTAACCATTAATAGTTCAAGAATCTAACTTTCTTTCATATAGATTATAAACTCTTGCTTCTGTTGGGCAACCTCAAACATGTAGGTGCCTTAAATTAGGTTTCCTGTCCATAACTCAAAAGGATATTTGGGAACTGCCTTACTAGGAAACCTGTTCAGTAGGTACATGGTTGTTTTTAGCGTATACATCTACAAGAATTTAGGTAATGATGAGTTGCTCATCATGCTCCTAACCATATCCATCAACATTTTCTTACGCCTTTCTGCCATACCATTTTTTTGATGTGTGAATGGCATAATGTATTATGCACATATGTCAAGTCTTTCAAGAAGATTAGCAAATGGGCCTAGACATTGTCCTGTTTCATCATATTTTTCATACTATTCACAACCTCTATCAGATCTTATGATTTTTACTTTCTTGCCTAAATGCATTTCAACCTCGTTAATGTATACTTCTAAACCATTCATTGCTTGAGAATTTTTCTTTAAGCAAATAGACATATTCATAGCGTGTAAAATCATCAATCACCATAAGAAAATCATAAATTATCGAAGAAAAATTACCAATGAAACAAATATCGTAGCTAATTAGAGACGGAAAATCAATATCCGTCGGTAACACTATTTTGAAAATTTTCATTTTACAACGAACAAAATTTTTGTCAGTAATGGTGGAGGGAAAATATCCCGACAAATTTTTTGATGAAATGTAGCGACGAAAAAGTCATACTCGTCAGTAAATTAGGCGGGAACATTTGTCGCAATAAACTAGCATTAGGGATTTACTAATGGATCTAGGTTCTGTCGATGAATTTATGACAATATAACCGCTTCATCGATAAATTTACACATAAATGCTTGGTTTAATAATCAAGCGTCGGGGTTTACCAATGGTAATATATTATGTTGGTGATGTTTCGATGGTCTAGGCACTCTATTGTTAGCGTCAGCTTAATCATTTTAAACAAATCGAAAAACGACGTCATTTGGTTTTATGCCAAATGATTTCATTTTCGTTTGGGGTTAAACCTTACCCCCTCATTTTTTCCTCTGTGTTTTTGCCATCTTTTCTCCTCATTGTCGCTCATCGTTGTGGGTCATCATCGTTGCTTGTCCTTTTCTCCTCACCGTCTCTCGCCCATCACGTGTCATGTTAGTCGCCTTCCTTTAATCGTCGGTTGAGGTAACATTTTATTCTTTGATTGTTTTTTATGACATCGTTGAGTTTTGTTCGTTACTGTGTTTTGTGAATTGCTTTGATTGTCATTGTCTTCTTTTCTTTGTTTTGGTTATCTTTTTTGGCCGTCAGCTCACTCTATCTCCGTCATCTTCTTCCTTCATATGCTTCAGTTGTTGGGCCCGGGTCCCGAATCCCTATCCCCGAGGTGGCCCCTCGGGCTGCGCCCGCGACGGGCTCCCCAAAACGTCGGACCCGATCCCAACATCCATACAAAATTCGATTCACACATGCATTTGCGCACACATCATACGCACCATAAGAAATTAACACTCCAAAAGTCAAGGGTTTCATACAATAACAATACAAAGGAAGTTCAATTAAGTATTCTTAACATAACATAATACATGTCCAGATTAAAATCCAAAATACATGAAATATGCTCCATGATGACATGCTCGGAGGGCCAGCTAAAGTACTAACTTAATACAATGATCTTTAACTATTGCGGAGTTCTTCGATGCCTGGCAAGGATCAACTGATGTCCTGAGTTGCACCTGAGGAGGAAAATAATGGGTTGAGC
>JAOTIZ010000009.1:22816844-22830204 GCA_027123425.1 Erythroxylum panamense
CAGAACTCCGAAGTTAAACGTGCTAGGGCCAGAGCAGTACCAGGATGGGTGACCTCCTGGGAAGTCCTGTGGAAAAGAAAAACCGTGAGGGTGCGAGGTCCTAGAGGCTTAGGCTCAAAGCGGACAATATCTGCAAGCGGGTGGGCGCGAGACTCGAGAGGCCGAGGTCCTACAGATTGGTATCAAAGACAGGACCCGAGTTGTTGTGCCAATGAGGACATTGGGCTCTCTAAAGGGGGTGGAATGTAAGATCCCACATCGGTTGGGAAGGAGAACGAAGCACCCCTTATAAGGGTGTGAATACCTTCCCCTTGCAGACGCGTTTTTAATGCCCTAACGCACCGGATCCCATTAGAACTTCGAAGTTAAACGTGCTAGGGCCAGAGCAATACCAGGATGGGTGACCTCCTGGGAAGTCCTGTGGAAAAGTAAAATCGTGACGGTGTGAGGCCCTAGAGGCCGAGGTTCAAAGCGGACAATATTTGCAAGCGAGTGGGCGCGAGGCCCGAAAAGCCGAGGTCCTGCGGATGCGAGGCTCGAGAAGCTGAGGTCCTACATTATGGACATTATTTTGCGCCACACGCTCACACAAGAGAAAGAAAAGTTCATCGTAATGACGATGGGGGAGGAACGAGTGATGCTGATGGTAACATATCCATTTTCACATATCCTGGGTGAGCATATGGACGTGCAACAAGAAGAATGTTAATAGAGCAAGAAATTGAGGCTGCCCATGGTTACATTTTATTGAACTATTAGGACATTCAACCTTTTGTGCAGTAAGTTAAAGCACATTATATCAGTACTCAATTTTTGTCTTGTTCATAACTAAATTATATAATAATGTAACTCAGGATATACGAGGCATTGTTACATGAGATCATGGCAAACAACACACAAGATGAAGTAAATAATGAGGTTGGATGACACTTTGCACGATGGTTCGAGAGATATGTAAGTTTCCATTTACAAATATTCTCATAATTATATTATACAATTCAAGTGTTGAAATATGCAGATGTATTCATTGATATGATAATTTATTTTTATATAGGCCTTAGAAAATCCAATAGAGATCAAGTTCATTTGTGATCTTGCTAAGGGACCTCTACAAACTGTTAAATCGTATCCGGTTTATTTTGTTAATGGATACAAATATCATACAGAAGCTCATGGTCATAGCATGGCAACAATAAATAGTGGAGTTTGCATACAAGGAGAATTCATAGATTACTATGGTAAAATCATTAAGACACTTGAAGTTGAGTACCCTGCCAATCAAGCGAACTATGATATTTAAGTGTGATTGGTTTGACCCGACTCCAAATGTTAAAACAAAAGTGCACAACCGATACAATCTTGTTGAAATCAACTCGCGTAGGAGATTGAAACAATTTGAACATTTCGTTTTGGCTATGCAAGCGAAATAGGTGTGTTATGTCCCTTTTTCCCAGCATAGGACAAGATAGGTTAGATTGGTTAGTGGTTTGCAAAGTTAAACCTAGAGGTGTTTTTCAATCACACGGAAAAGGAGAAAAGAGAATTGAAAGTGAAGCATTTTAGGAATATGCTTATTTTATAAATGCATATGTGACATATGATGATAATGAACCATTGCACGATCTATCAAATGAATATGTTGAGATTTCATCTGGAGAGGAGGAAGATGGTGAAAGATCTGAAGAGGAGTCAGATTTTGATTCTTATTCTTCAGAAAGTGAAGACGATTGTAATTTACAATTAAGTTATGATAGCGATTAATTTGTGTATGTAGTGGAATATTTTATTTCCTTTTACAAGTAAGATGTACTCAAACTTTTCAATATATTCTGTCAAATATTTAATTCAAATTCTCAATCAAGGAATGTCGACTTGGCATCTAGTTCCGGATGGTAATAATTCATTCTGTTGGGAGGAATATGGCAAAATTGTCCCTGCCGAAGGAATAAAGGATGCAGCAACAATCTCCACTTCTTTAAGTAATGATCATTTGCCTTCCATGACTGATCTTCTACTTCAAGGTGCATAGTATCATCTGAACAACATCACTTTCCTCATTTTGTACATCTCAATTCAAACATATGAAGTTATATTAACATTTCATGGAATATATTACATGTTGTTTTAGGCTTTTATGAATCTTGAAGATGACATGTATGCCGAAGGAGGTTGGAGCAATGAAACAACGGTCGATGAAGGATTAGGCAAATCAGTTGCTTTGGAAAAGTTGGCAATTCCACAGAGCTCATCTGGAAATTCACATACTTATAGGTATTTAGGATAGGTTGCATTATCCCATTTTTAATATGACAATATGTAAGTTCCTTCCTATTGTATTGTAGGTAAACCATTTCTGAACGTTTCACCTACAAGTTTAGCAATAGCGGAAACGCTGTTGCAAAAAGATATTCAAAACCAAACACGTATGGAAGAACTTTTACTGTTTCCATTAGAGTGTTTCGAACATGCAAGGAACCTTCTCGAGAATCCAACTATCGAGGAGTCATTTACCTTTACCGACTCTCATGTTACTTAGAATCCAATAAAAAATAATATCATTTTCATGTATCTCTGCAATACACATGATTGTGCTATAAACTAATTATATTATTGTACTATGACTATAACAATTATTCTCATAACTAAATTCGAAGTTATGATATGAAATAAATCGCCTAATTTCCTTTTACATATATTGTGTAAAATATTGGCTTTAGAATCAAATTCTTATAGTTCTACAAAATTCAATAAACAAAAAAGTTTAGGTACAAATATGGGACCAAAGAGACAACGTGAGTTCATACGGCCCAGGCTCAGAGGCATGTTTGGTGGGACTTACTGTGAGGGTGGCCCATCACAGCCTCCAGCTGCAACTGAGTCACCACCACCACCTCCAGTGCCTACAGTTGTAGAAACATCATCACCTGCAACTGCTGATATGCAACATTCCAATACTCATATATCATCCAATACAGTTATAGAGGATGAAGGCGACGAGATCCACCCTAGATCTGAGGGTCCTAATGGAAGAAAGTATATAAAAATAGTCGATAAACTGTAAGTGAAATAGTATGAAACACTATATATGTTTATCATTAACTAATAGGTTTAAATTTTTGCAAATTTATGAACTTATTTGTTCTTATATTAGGTTCATTCCGTTTGGACTGTGTTCAAGACATATGACATCTACATTTAAAGAGAGCATTGATCCTATGGGTTATGTATGGAAGAAGATCTCTTAGGCCACAAATTTGAGGTATAATATGCAATTAATTTTCTTTTTTCATTTTTTTGTATTCATTAATAACATACATATAAATAGAATATAAGTTATTGAATTTATTCCTTTTATTTTCATAAACATTTTCACTGGAATTCTGTTATAGACAGGGTAATACATAGTGTATGGGAGTCACGAGCTCGTACACGTTATCACGACTTTATTAATTCGATACGTAATGTAGGTGTACGACCCTCTTTTATTTCTAAGCCCACATGGAGTCGTTGGAAGGAGTACTGGACATCACTTGAGGCAATGATCATATCGGGCTGTAACTCTACCAACAGACGTGGTAGGTCAAGGGTAGACAGTCTTCCCGTTCATACGAGTGGATCAATTACTCACCGTGAGCATGCAGAGAGACTTGTAAGTATATAAATATTACACTTATATTCTCAATTTTTAGTTAGCTATATTTCAATTTAAATTGATGTGTGAATGTTGTGATGAACATATATATAGTATGCCTAATGATCAGGACCGTGTCGTGTAATTTGCTGTTGCCATTTATGGCTGTATTAAGTACTTTGCTTTCTTGAACAGGGGATAATATCATCAAAACAAAAGAGAATTTGTCAAAATTTTTATAAAATTCTAGTTTAACTTATAACATTTTATTGTTATGCAAGAAAAGTTTATGGGCATTAGGCCTACACCCCATCAGTTGTTTTTGCATACTCACACTAAGAAACAGGACGGTGTAATATTCGTCAACAGTTGATGTCAAGAACTAAATGTATGTGAATTTCATAGTTTAAAATTCAATCTTAATAATTATCACTTACTAATTATAATATAAGCACTGCCTCCTAATAGAATCAAATACAACAAACAATTGGGCAACAGTCGCAGGAAGAACAAGCTGTTGATGAGACCAAGGCATATTTTGATGCAGTGAGTAGTAGGGACAGTTGTGGAAGGATCTTTGGTCTAGGCTCATATGCCAACACATTTTATTCACAGTCCTCTATGTCTACTACAACAACATCTAATTCACAGCTGACAACGCAATGGATCAATTAGCTTGAGACCATAGTTTAGACTTTGATGGACGTAATAAGTGAGCTCTAAATTAACATGGAGCAAATGAGATCGAGGGATAGAGACTCACATCAGCCACGCTCACCAGGACAATAGGATTGTTGCTGTCATTAATTTGGTATTAATTTATGCACTATTTAATGTTTTAATTATCAGTTAGGAAATCTTTTTTTCTTTTTATGATCATTTAATTTTCTGTTTAAACAAATTCCATGGGTTGAAAATCCAAAATTTATGTAAGGATAATTTATAATTGTTGACATTGAAATTAAATTTCACGTCGAGATTTTCAAAACAATTGCCATTCAACAAGACATTTATAGAGAGTTAAAGGTGACCTCAGTGAGCATACAACTTCGACCTTTGGATTAAGCAATCAAGGTTACATTTGAAGAAGGACAACAATTAGCGACGGAAATGTCCTGTTGCTAATTTACTTCACAATTACTGACAGTTTGATGTTACTGTTGGCATTTGAGTTGTCTCAAGTTACTGACTGATTACAGAAATCATTGGTAAGGATTGACATATATACCAACAGTTTCCATCGGTATATTACTACCAACTACATCGACAGTTTTATTAAACCGTCGGTAAAATTTATCGACAGAACTCCTCGTATCATTAGTAAAATATACCAACTGTGTCCATGCCGACAGAAATCTCCATCGATAAATATCATTACCGATGGTAGCTCTGTTGTTTCTTTCGGTAAATTCTGTCGGTAATACCCCTTTTTTCTTGTAGTGATTTAAAATGAATCATAACATTTTGAAAACATTAAATTTAAACCCAAACTTAACACCCTTATCATACGTCCCTTAAGATAATATACTTTAAACTTTTCAATATTTATTTATGGCTACCCTTACCTGATGTTTATCCTAGCTAAGGAGAGGGGCCTAGAAATACGATTCTTGCCTCTTGTCTAGATGACAATGTTTGAAAAATTTTCTAGACATTGTTGTCTAGTTCCTATAATTTGCAATTCCTCATCACTCCTACCTAGATGAAAACTTTTGGAAATTTTCCATATTCTTATCGTCTAGTTTTGTGGCTTTGTAATTGTTCACAGTGTTTCCTCTTATGTTCCCTTAATCATTTTCCAGTCCCTAATCCCAAGTTTTATATCTTCTATTCCCAAATGTTATCATCTACTCTATTGCTTCTATTCCTCATTGTTTTGTTTCCTCTATTTGTTTTAGTCAAAGTACATTTCATTGTCCCTTTACTTTGTATGTTTTGGTATCATTTCTTCTCTTAGTCTTTGCTTCGTCTATTAAATTCTAAACATGTGTTGGTTATTTTAATTGATTTTGGTTTCAATTTTCTAGGTTAAGGTTAAGGAGACATTATGACCCCTTCTTAGTTTATATGTTATGGATGAATTATGTACATTTATATGGTTAGTTCTGAATATAAAAAGGTTGAATTATCCATGTGCATTCTTTAATTTTGTCGGTAGAAGTATTAGGCTTCATATTTGTTAGTCACAAGTGAAGGAAAAATGAATAAATATATTGCTTAACATTTTAGAAGTTGTATATTCTCTTTTTTTTTTTAAATATTATAATCGAATAAGTTGAAAGTACAAATGCTTGTATCAAAGAGACACCAAAAAAAAGAGAAAAGAAAGCAACACCAAAGACACATATTCATTCCAAAGGCTTTAGGTTTATGTTAGAAAGTGCAAACATAAAATAGCTATAAGAACAAGAGGCAAAAGAATTATGATATAAGAGGAAAAGTCCTTAACTACCAATTTTGAGATTATATAATTACATTCTCAAAGAAGTTTTGATATGAATAAATGTAAATCTTACCTTCTTTATTGATAAGAAGAGTAACAAGACATAATACTACGACCATCACAACTTTAGGTCCACTTGCAGAACCTCCAGATATCTTTCCAAATCATATGGATTTCTAGCTACCCTGTACCTTTTCATTTGTTGAACATCTTTATTGACACTAAAATGACTAATGAGTGCATTGTGTATAATGTTCCGAAATTATCTTTTAAAATATACCTGTCTAGAAATATAGTTTACCCCTAATGAGGATTTATCCCACTTATTGCTAGCTTCAAGCTTATATGTATTTTTTTTACAATAATTATAACTTGATTTAGTAAGCATAAGCTTTATAAGGTCTAAATTTATACAACCAATTTGTACCTAACAAAATCGTCAAACACAAAAATGTTCAAACAATTATTTGGGTTACATTTGATTCTGAATCACTAATTGTTTGATATGAGGTACAATCTATTTCACCCTTAATAGTCATAGGGACTTAATTTTTTTTTTGAGATACTAGGAGTATATTATCCATTTAGTAAAGAAGTCTTCATTTATTTAAATAAATGAACATATTTAAATATCTAATCCAAATCACAACTTATGTTGAGATCTTCAAAATTTTTGTTTTACATTTTTGTTGATTATTGTAATTATCAAGTATCACTAAAGTATCGATGTCTTATTTACTTTTCATTTTTCAGGGCTATAATGACTCGGTATGGAAATATAAAGTTATATATGGTGGATACTTTAAGTGAGATCCTAAGTTGAGTGTGGACTTAAGTAATTTGGTTCCGCCCTACCTTCAACTTGAGTTTTGAGTAGCAAAGTGGCATCAGAGCTCAGGTATGACCTGAGGCTTAGCTCCACATCATGAGTTCGACTCTCCATAATCGTGGGAGTGCTCAATGGTTCTATGAACTCCACGTAACCAAGCGGATGTGTGGTGGACTTAAGTAATTTGGTTCCGCCCTAACTTCAACTCGAGTTTTGGGTAGCAAATAAAATTGATCTTAATTTTGTTATGTATAGATAAATTTGTAAGATGTGGAAGGAACTTGGATACCAATAGGTTGTCAATAAATTCTAGTAAGACATGTTATATATAAGCTTGATGTTTTAATTATGGCTTTATAAGTTTTGACTATGACAAGCAATAATAGGCATAAGGGCCCTAATGAGGATGTTATGTAAGATGAAGTTAATGTAGATGCTATTGAAGAAGGAAGTAGTAATGATGGGGATGTAGGCTTTGATGGAAATATTGTGCATAATGAAGCTGAAGATGAAGGAGGATATGATTCACTTATGTGTCAATTCCAGATGGCCGCCAACTAATAGAGATTGACTTTAGTGACTATAAAAGTCTCATAAATATGAAGAGTACCCTAATGGAGAGGAGGATTGTGAGGTAATTAGAAGACCTATTATAAGTGTTAGACATTAAGCAGGTTATGGAATGTCATATTAGACACTGAGTATGGAATTTGGCAATACGAAAGAGTTTAAAGATATTATTGTTAATTACTAAATAGAAATTTGGTCTAATGTTAGAAAAAAGTGAGTCTATGAGAATTAGAGTGGGATGTATTAAAGGATGTAGGTTAAAATTGTTTCTAGCATATAATAGTAAGGATAAATATTTCAAAATCAAGTTATATAGGTCCGAGCACATACATTTCATAATAAACTAACCTAAAATGATATCATCCAAGTTTTTAAATAGACACTTTAGAGATAAAATTCTAGAAAAGCCTATCATAACTACAGCTAAGAGAATTAAAGAACGTAGGAAATTTGAATATATTTGTGAATTCAACTATATGTAAGGCTATAAAGAATAAGATGAGGAAGTAGAGAGCATTAAACTATGCTTGTAAATATTTAAAACTACGAGATTGTATTTATAAGTTAAAACTCTCCAATCTTGGTTCAAGAATGGAATTGTAATTGTCAACGAATAAAAAATCTTGTTGTTGTAATTTAAGAGGTTATATATTTGTTTTGGAGCTATAAAAAATGATGAAGACACTTGAGACCCATACTTAGGATGGTTGTTTCTTAAAGATTGAATTCTCAGGGCAACTAATCAGTACCACTAGAAGGGATGGAGATAGAGGCATGTATCCAATAGCATGGAAAGTTATGGAAGTAGAAAATACTAATTCATGGAGTAGGTTCATATCACTAGCATAAGCTAATTTGGAGTTGGAATATAAGGATGGAGCCACCATAATATCTAACATTCAAAGGTACTTAAATGTAGGAACAAGTCCAACTTTGTTATTTTCTACTACAGTCATGCTTGTCTTCTTTAGTACTAAATGTATAGTATTGACTTATTTCAATTTAGAAATGGTGTATGTTATGCTTGTATCTAACCACTTTAGTTCCTTTTTTACAACCTCCATGGGAGGGTTTAACTTATGTTGAGCTTGCCTAATGGGTTTAGTGTTTTCTTCTATAAGGATCCTATACATACACAAAGTTGTGATAATTCCTTTTATATCAACCTTGGTCCAACCTATACAATCTTTATAGTCTTTAAGTATTTACGAAAGTCTCTCTTCTTATGATAGGGTTAAAGCACTTGAAATAATAACAGATAGAGTGTTATCATCCCCTAGAAAAACATATTTAAGATTAAAGGGAAGGGGTTTCAGTTCTAAGTTAGGTGTTTGAATAATAGATGGTACCAATTTAGAAGCTAGTAAAAGATAATGAAATAAAAAGTACTGATTGATTCTTCATCAGGGAGCCATTTATCAATGTATCTTTTTCAATACCATTCATTCCCTTTAAATGTTCAACATAGTCATCTGCAATCATATAAGATGAAACGAATATTTGTACAATATCATTGGTAATATCTATAGTGTCAATAGAGCATAAATAATTGATATAACAAGGGTATCACATAGCATCATAAATATTAAACCTAATAACCTCTCTGTCAAATTCCATTGTTAAGTCACCTTTGTAAACATCTATCTTCTTTCTTGATATTTATGAAAGGGTCTTCCTAATAGAAAAGACACCTCTTTTCGATGAATAAAAAATTTCTCCTATATCTACAACACAAAACATCTTTATGTAAGAATAAAAAAACCAACTTATTCACCTACACCAAAACATCTTTAAGTACACATCAATATATACATTTGACCTATTAGCAAAATGAATTAGGTCCTCGATTAAGAGAGTCATAAATATACCTCGACATAAATTTTGTGTAAGCTCCTAAATCTGGCATATATCTTTCAAGACGAGTATTAACCATCTTACAAGGGATGGTTAAGATACTGGGGTCCTTATATTTTATAGGCATCTTCTTTTTAATCACATTTAACACATTCTCCTCTATACTTACCTTAAAGTGCCTCTTATTGGTGCATAGTTCCTTTATGAACTTCGTATATTGTAGGACTTGTTTGATGGCATCTAAGAGAGGAATTGACCTCAACCTTTTTAAAAGTAAAAAAAATCTCTTGATCTGCATCCTATTTTTTTTTATTTCACTAACTTGAAAAGAAAAGGGGGAACATTTTTAAACTTGTCAGTTAATAAATCATTAGTAACATCAACTTTTGACGTCTCTTTATTTTCTCTTTCTTACTTTCTTTTTCAATCCTAGGATTCACTTCTAACTATTCCTTTACCTGATGAACTTTTTTCTACCTTTAGGTTCTCCTAATTCCTTCCTACTCCTAAGCAATATTGCATTGGCATTTTCTTTAGAACTTAAGATAGGTTGGGTCAGAAGTTTCTTAGATAGATAGGTTTCTACATTACTCAAGCTAGTAGAAATATGTCTTATTTGAGTTTCTAGATGCTGTAAGTGTGCATCTATTTTCTTCGATATTCAACCCCCTGAGCGTGTACTTACCTAATTTAATTTGCTAGTTGTTTCATTATGTCTTTTAGTAAAGGGCAAGGGTTGATTTTGAGGTGGGTTGGGTATAAAATAAGGTCTCGAATTATTTGAATTAGTAGTAAAGGTAGGTGGGTTTATCCTAGGTCTATATCTAAGGTTTGAATGGTCCTTCCACCCCTTATTATATGCATTTGAAAAAGGATTGTATTTCTTATATGGCTTTCTAGAATAACTACTAACAATATTCACATCTTAAACTTACAAAAAAGGACATGCATCAGTAGTATGAGTAAAATTGATGCAAATTAGATGAGCACGAGCTTGCAAGATACAACTTACAATTAATTTATAAACAAGAGTAGTTAAATGAGCAACTTGTTGAGAATTTTCCTTATGTTGATCCTGAATAGCTTGCATATCAAGTTTGTTGATTCTCCTAGAATAGATAACTTCATTTTTTGTTCCAAATTGTTATGAGTTTTTATTCATTTTAGAAATTGATTGTCTAGCTTGTTCGGGAGCCTTATCTACTAACAGCCCACCACTGGCTGTGTAGCCCGAGTACGTACCCTGCAAGGGTGGCATGCTAGAACGGTCAAACTCTCGAAAACTCAGTACAATTTTTTTAAACAATAATTTTCATAAACATACGCAGAAATCAATAATCAATTTTAGGCCTATTCTTTTCTTTCATAACATCAAAATCACATTTATTATTATTACACTCAAGATCATCCTCATTTACAAACCTTTTAACTTTGAAAGGTTATTACAAAACAGAATATTCAAATATACATCTTACAATAATTGCGGAAGACTCAATTTGATACAAAAATACAAAATACAAATACAGATGTAAACTAATCCTGACCTCTACCTCTTAATTGAATGTAGTGGCTATATTCCTGTTTCCCTAATAGGGTAATTCTTTTAAGCCTGAAAAATATTGCAAATTTTAGGTGAGTTTTGGGAACTCAGTAAGTGACCATCCTCGATGGCTCACTTAATCACAAAAGACATATAGATCATCCACTTACTTAATTCACATCATTCCAATCATAATCAAATAGCATCACATATCATTTTGACCATTTATTTCACAATTCACATTCAGAGCAGTCACATAGTTCATTTTGTTCATTTGAAACATATATATCAATTTTATATGCAATGCATGTGAGACTCACTTTCATTTATTACTTTGTTGTGACCGAGTGTCTATAACTGTACTGTATCTATTGTGGATACCAGGCTCATTGATAACTGTCCCGTATCTATTATGGATACTGAGCTCATTGGTGATTGTCCCGTATCTGTCGGAGATACCGGACTCATTTTACATAGTAAGCCTTCGGCTCTTATACACTTTCTGAGCTTGAAGCTCTTCTTCACAATATGAGCTTTAAGCTCTTTTTCAGTGGCTACTCCAATCACAACTACCTTTATGTTTCATGCATTCATGTAATGAAGTGCATCAATCACATATATTTTCAGCCAGTCACTTTCACATTCATCATCGGACCTTAGTCTGGCATTCAACAATTAAGTTGAGAATCACTTTTCTTATTCATATGCATATTCACATTCAGAATACATTTATTATCAGACCGTGGTCCATCATTTAATATAAATGTTGAGAAACACTTATTTCTTCTCATTCACATACAAGTAGCTCTTCAATATCACATTTATGCATCAAGTCTTGGACCTTCATTGTACGGCATCAACATAAGCAAATCACATCATATAAATTCTATTCACATTACATAATAATCATAACTGTAGTCATTCAATGAAGAAATTGAAATTAAGAACAAATAATGAAATGAGACCATTTAGGTCGACCCACAGTACGTTCCAGATTAGCATTAGCTTCTATGATCTAGAAACGTTTGAATATGGATATTTACCCTGCACATCAAAATTATGCAATACACACATTGCATATACACATTAATAACTTTGGACAATTATAAGCATTCATTTATGCACACGTGTGTATATGGATTATGTACAATGCATGTTCAATGACAATCCCAGGTATATTATCAAATTTCACATTTTATCCACATTCTCAGTTTATAACTCAATTACTCGTCATTTTATTTTTGGCATTATTTGCTCTTATAATAACCCATTTCTCAATCACTTTTACTAAATACACTTTACTCCTCTTCTTGAATCATAACTTCAATCATATGAATATATTTATTCTCATTAAACTCATGCTTTTTGTACTTTGATATCAACAATTCATTCATTAATTCTATTCCAACATTACAAGATCAAACATTTTTCAAATTCTCATTTTAGTCCTATATCACCTCCAAAATTCCAGACTTTTGGGTCAATTTTTCATGATCATTGTGATCAGGTAAATGAAGTAATTTGGCAACATTTTCTTCTATAAAAATGTTCCTATTATCTTAAGTTTCTAATGACACCACGATAATTCAATTTGGTTCAGTATTCCACAAGTTATACTCCAAATAATTCCGACTATTAATAAACTGTAACAGTATTCTGTACTCAAATTCAAGTCAGATTATGGAGCTCTAGAGACAGAATTGGAATTCTATTTCTTCATAGAAATTGTATCCCTGGGTCTTGTTTTTAATCTAAATTAATAATCATTTCATTTGGATAACTACATAACACGTTATGCCTAAAATACCGAAGCATGTTTAGTGATAATACTCCAGTGATGAAGTTCCAGGCTGTTCATCATTTTCATCCCAATTAAATCAATTAATCTCTCCAGAATGATTTCAGATGGTTATAATTTTTGGTACAGATAAATATCAATGTGTTAAGAGTCCAATGGTTTAAGTATTATGTTATTTGGAGGTTGGGATAAGAAGTTATGGCCAAAGATCAAAGGATGTTCACATTAGCCCACTTCAGTAAGCATTCAAGGTCACGATCGTGAGATTCAAGTTGATTAAAAAAAGTCACGATCGTGCTTGTGCAAGATTGTAATTTTCCATACTTCTTCAAAATGTCACGATGTAACATCCCGTCACTGATGGGAAGGTTATAATGGTAAATTGGGACATGCTAGGTTGTTATATTGTATATGTGTTATGTTCATTCATTTGACCTCTAATGTTAGAGGAACGAGTCATTGGCACACGCATGCATTCTGGTTATGTATAATTTGGTAAATTGGGCACTTATTGCACTGGCACAAGTGCGTACATACATGTTTGGCAGATCCCGATTTGATTTGGGTAAATTGGAAAAATTGGAGAATTAGGTCAAATTGAGCTGTGAGAATTGGAATTTGGAATTTGAATTGAGAATTAGGAAATTGAATTATGAAATTGGGATACATGATTATGTGTTTTCTAATTTTAAGGA
>JAOTIZ010000009.1:22834345-22850999 GCA_027123425.1 Erythroxylum panamense
CATGCATATATAAAATGAATACCTCATAATATATTATTAACAAATCATAATGTTAATACATGAATCACAAATGTTCAATGGCCTAGGGCACACTACTAACACAGAAGATATAAGATAAACAGTAACCCAGAAGAAGTTTATGAATAGTAACACTGAAGATGTTTTACAATTGTCATAACTTTCTATAAAGATATAGTATTTAGGTGTTATTTAGATGGATTGAAAGAGGACTTCAATAGCTAAAACTTTAATGCAGACCTCAAAGACAAATTCTATCTTTGGAAGGATAAAAAATGGAATAGAAGATATAAGATGAACAGTAACCCAGAAGAAGTTTATGAATAGTAACATAGAAGATGTCTTACAATTGGCATAACTTTCGATTCCAATGTCCAAAATTATAAAACTATATACTGTTGGAAAGATAACAAAAATATATACAACTCTCAAGAAGGTAACTTTGTTGGAAGATATCTTGATCAATTCCAAATGTTCCCTTAAATTCCAAAGACGAATTTTACATTCATCCACCAAAGTACTACACTCAGTTCTCACTGCATGTCAAATTTTGAGACTCTTAGGGATAGAATTGAAATTAGATATCTTGGTAAGAAATGTAGAAATATTTTCTAATTTAACCCAAACAAATAATCTTCTCATTTGGATAACTAGAGAAAAAGTTATGGCTAACAGGCCAAAGCACACTCAGTGAACATTTTCCAGATCAACCACCACTTTTGTTTCCCAAATCTTTCCTTATCACAACTCATACCAAGGTCACTCTTTCAACTTCCTCTACTTCTCATTTTCAATAAAATAACATTTAAAAACAATCATACCCATAAGTTGTCAATGAATGCACATACACTTAGTTTTGTATGTGCAAAGTTTCAAATTCACATGGATGTATGCTGGGCATGAAATGCAAATTTTTCTAACTCTCACATTGCTATTCTCTCCATTTGAAATCTGGGTTCTAACCCTTAATATGGGGACGGGATGTTACACTTCAGCCAACTGATTTCTCTGAGGGTGGTAAGGAGTGGCCAGCTTGTGATTAACTCCATATTTAGCAAGTAAAGACTTGACAGTCCTATTGCATAAATGTGTTCCTTGGTCACTAACAATTGCTCTTGGAATGCTGTACCTACAAAAGATATAAGCATGTAAAAACTTGGAAACAATAGAAGCATCATTTTTCCTAGTCGACACTGCCTCTACCCATCTAGACACATAATCTACTGCAACTAATATATATGAAAAACCCAAATTACTGCAGAAAGGGGCCCATAAAATTCATGCCCCAAGCATAAAAATTTTCACAAAAATGCATAGGTCTTAGAGGCATTTCATGCTTCATTCCCAGACACCCAAACCTCTGGCACTTATCACAAGAATTGCAAAAAGCATAAGCATCTTTGAGTAAGGTGGGCCAGCAAAACCCACATTCTAAAACCTTCCTAATAGTCTTATTAGCACTAAAATGCCCCACGTAAGATAAAGAATGCGCAAAGGTAAGGATAGCGTGTATCTCATTATGAGGAACACATCATCTGATGATCTAGTCACTGCATTGCTTCCAGAGAATTAGAGCATCCCAGGTATAGTATCTTACCTCCCTCTTCAACTTATCAACTTGAAATTTAGACATAAAAGGAGGCACAAGATCAACAAAAATGTAATTAACAATATTGGAGTACCAAGGCTCCTGAATCGCCAATGCAAAAAGTGTAAAATCAGGAAAAGAATCAACAATAAGATCAGAAGAGTCAACTCCCTCAGTGCCCTCAGGTAACTAACTAAGGTGGTCAGCCACATGATTCTCTGCTCTAGCTCTATCTCTGATTTCAATATCAAACTCTTGTAGCAATAAAGCCCATCTCAACAGTCTTGGTTTAGACTAGGGCGTCTTGAATAAGTACACTGCTATATGATCTATAAAACAACCACTCGAGAGTTTATCAGATACTGTCTAAACTTATCTAAAGCAGAGATTATAGCAAAAAGTTCCTTCTCAGTGGTGGTATAGTTCACTTGAGCAGAGTCAAGTGTCTTAAAGGCATAAGATATCACTATAGATCACTTTTACTGTAACATCCCATTACCCACGTTGAGTCTAGAATAGTATATATATATATAAGAGATTATTGAGAGATTAGAAAATGCATTTCATGCTCATGCGTTATATGATATGCACATACACAAGAATATTGAACTTCTACTCATTAAGATAATTGTACATGCATTCATTGACATATTCCGAGTATAATTGTTTATAAATGTGATTATATTGAGAATTGTGGTTTTTATGTGTTGAAAACTGACTCGGAGAGTATGTTTAGCGATTTAGAATTTTTGGTGAATTTTTGGATAATTTCAAAAAATTTGGGTAATTTTTTGACTAAGAAAAATGTCAAGTGGTAAGACAAATGATAAATGGCAGTAGAATTAACTATTAAATGGAAATGGAAATTTTGATAAATGACTTTGGGAATTATTGACAAATGTCATTGAAAATAGGGAGACAATTGGATTAGAAATTAGAGACAAATAGACTAGTTTTAATAAGGGTCCAAATGGGATCGTAGGGAGGTGACAAGTGATAGTGAAAAGTGTCACTACCACTCACCACTCCTCTCTCTCACATTGTTCCTCTTTACAAGACACTCAAATGTCTTTCATTTTACTCTTTTCTTCTCTTCTATGTGACTTTCTCCATTGTCTTCAAGCTTCTTCATCTTCTTCATTTCATTTTGTTGACAACCTCCACCAAAAATTGAACCTAGATCCCTCATCTTTCACTTGCTACTCCCACCATGTCACCTTCTTCATTTCCATAAGAAAGCCCAAACCTTCCAACCTTTAAAATGATGATCATAGGTTGTGTGTGAAGCTAGGGTTGAGTGAGATTTTGAAGATTTTCGAGCTAAATCAAGTAAATAGCTTGTTAATATTCATGGTTATTGTTAAATGAAACTAAAATGATGAGAAATGTAAGATTGATGACTTTATTATGTGACTTTTTTATGTGTGTGTCATGGATGATAAAAAGCCTATGTAAATGTCTTGTTCTTGTATATGTATGATGGGTAATAATATATATTGTTATAGAGATGATGTCAAGGTAGAATGATCTTCATAAAGGGGCTAGAATTAGTGCATAAAAATCAATGATGAATGGGTAAATGTATTTTTTTTTTTGGTTAATGGTTAAATATCTATCATAAATTGTTTGGGAATGATATTGAATTGAAATGGAGTTGAGAATGAAGAGTAAATGAAGTAGAAAGGGTGGTTTTCGTACAAGATATGTTAGTTGTAAGATGTTGGATGTTATAAAATCTAGAAAAATTGGAAGATGAGTCTTGTTTACTACTTTCTGTGAAAGTTCGCCGCAGCTAACTCCAAGGTTCGTCGTGGCCAACTTGCAGGATTTTTATGAGGATTTCCTCTCAGGAAAAGTTCACTGTGGCTAACTCCTTGCTTCTCCATGGCCAACTTGCAAGATTTTTTACGAGGATTTCCTCTCAAGAAAAGTTCCCCGCAGCTAACTTCTGGCTTCGCCACGGCCAACTTTCCTGCATAGCTTAAATATTCTTCGATATTTTGACAGTATCTTGTTTTTTAGATATCCAAATGTAATGATTTTTTATTTGGAGTAAATTAGAGACATAGGGATAAAAATTATTGAAAGAAATCAAATTTTAATTCAGTCTCTAAGAATTTTAATTTCTGGATGGAAGTTGAGTACATGGAACTGTTTTAGTATAAGAATAGTCTAAAAATATTTGGAGTATAACTTTTGGAGCATTGAACCTAATTGAATGATCTTGGTGTCATTAGAAAATTAATATATAGGAGAAAAATTTTATAGAGAAAGTATTACCAAATTACTTCGTTTGCATCGTCTAAATGATCAAGAATAGTAGACCCAAAAGTCAGTTTTTGGAAAAATTTAAAATGATTCATTGGGTTACAAAATTAGATTCAAAATGTTTATTTGAGGTATAAACCCTATGTGCAAATGATACGTAAGTGAGTTTTGATATTGGATTGATTTTGTGTCGAGAATAATGGAAAAATACCCAGAATTGTCATAAACATGCATTGTGCATATTTCATATACATAAATATGCATTACGAAATATTTATAAAATTGTGCAAAATTAGATATGTGTATGTATTGTATATTATAGAGGAGCATTTGGAACATCAACATCCAGACATTGTCGAAACTTTTAGGATTAACTTCGAGAAAAATATGTGAGTAAACTAGATGGTTTCGCTCAATTAATTGTTTATGATAGATTATATTTTGAATTAGCTTAGGAATGCGATTTGATTGTGTTGATGCTAGACAATAAAGGTCGGAGAATTGATGCGTGAATGTGAAATTGAATTGCTACTTGTATGTGAATGTGACAAACTAAATGTTTCTTAACATGATTGATTGATTATGAGAGATGCACTCCAATATAAATGCATGATCAGATAATGAGAGTTGTGACCTGAGTATCCACCGAAAACCAGCTTAAAGCTCCAAATGTGATTAAGAGCCAAAGACTCACTATGTAAAATAAGCCCTGTATCCCCAATGAATAAGGGACAATATAAATGAGCCTAGTATCCATAATGGATATAGGATAATTTAGGCACTTGGTCACAATAACGTAATAATTGAAAAAAAAAGTCACAGAGCATTTCATATACATTTAATAAGTGTGTTTGATTGTTTGAAATGCATAATTGGCTTACCCTTAAGTGAGAATGTGATAAGTGATAATTTATGCAAAATGCAAAGATGTGGATTATATGTTATATGTGTGATGTGTTGCATGAATTGAGTGAACCATCAATGATGGTTACCTCATTGAGCTCCCAAAACTCACCAAAATTGTAACATTGATTTTTCAAGACTGAGAGTGGACATAAGCTACTGAGAGACGCTACAAAAATTATATTCTTGTACTTTTGGGAGAAGATATGGTTTAAAGGTCGGTCAGTTGGGACTAAAGGATTAGTTAGACATTTTGTGTATTTCCTCTCACAAGTAGCATGTTTTGCATTAGGATATGATGATAGAAATGTATGGATATTCGAAAGATACAATGTATTTTACATTTGGATTTATGTAATGAAATGAGAAATTTTGGTTTTAAAGTGTTATTTTTTCTTGAGAAAGTCTTATAGGAGAATGATGATGCCACGTTTAAGTGAATGTTGTGATTAAATGTAGCACACTATTATCATAGGTTATTTACTGGATGTCCTCTAGGTGTTTCGGTACGTACTTTATGGTAGTAGGGGATGTTACAGTTACATAACCCAAATGGCACCCTTCGTTAAGTGTAGGTACCAAAAGGGCATGTAAAAGTAGTCTTATCTTAGTTTACGAGTGCAATTGGTACCTAGAAGTAACCTAAAAAGACATCCAAAACATAATAGTTAGATTTCCCAGATATTCTTTCCAACATTTGATCAATGAAAGGTAATGAAAAATGATCCTTCCTAGTTGCTTCATTCAACTTGCTATAGTCTATGCACATTCTCCAAGAATTTTGAACTCTTGATGGAATAAGTTTATCACTCTTATTTCTCACTACTGTGATACCTCTCTTTTTTGGTACTACATGTACAGGGCTCACCCACTCACTATTTGGTATGGCATATATGATCCCTGCACTCAATCACTTAGATACCTCCTTCTTAATCACATTATGAATAAGAGGATTTGACCTCTTTGGTGGCTACTTAACTGACTTGGACCTGTTAGCCAAAAGGATCTTGTGTGTCCAAACCAAGAGATCAATTCCCGGTATGTCCCCTAAAGACCAACCTATAGCCCTTCGATATTCTTTCAACACAGAAACTAGTCTCTCTTCTTCAGAACTACTTAAAGAACTAGAAATAATTATAGGCAATTTGCAATCATCAACAAGAAAGACATATTTCAAATTAGGGGGAAGGGATTTCAATTCTAAATCAGCGGGATGCACAATAGAATGAACCAGCTTTGGTATATCAAATGCATTCAGTATGAGTGGTATGTCCATATGACTTGGGAAAGAGGATATAAGCTCAATGTCGTGTACATATCCTCCAATTCCCAATTCTGTGCCACCTTCAGATGACCTAGAAATAGCAGAATTAGGGTCAATCTGATTAATAGAAAAAGAAGGTAAATCAGAAGTTAGAGTGGTATTAGAAGGGGTTAGAGCAATAGCAGGATCACTACTATCCTCTTATAATATTCCAACACCACTTGAAAAAGAAATCATGTTCGTAGCTTGTACAACGACTTTTTTATTATCAGTTCTTGCAAATTCAAGAAACACACCTTCCTCAAGGCTATCAAGTGCAGAATCAACAATAATATCAAAACAAAAGGATGCATCAAAATTTTGTGGAATGGAAAGCCAGCCATATATCTCTATGAAATAGACACATGATACGTCACCCTCACATGCACAAAAATCAGAAGAACGAGGGGAGGATAAATAAGCAAGTGCATCATGATGATTCGCACCCATACTATACCAGTCAAGCTCATGCACATCAGTCTCATGTAAATCTTTCACATCATTATCATGGCATTCAATCAAACTAACACCTAAGTACGAACAATCTTCATAACCATGGCTCATGGTATTTGAAATATTAAATTTAACTTCTTGATCCCTAATTCCCGTAATGATTAGGCCCTTCTTCACGTTAATTATGGTCTCAGTAGTTAAAAGGAATGGCTTACCTAGAATCAAGGTACTTTCAAAAGGAAACTCATTAGTCATGTCCAGGACATAAAAGTCAGTTGGGAAAATAAGACCTTTGACTTACACAAGGGTATCCTCTAGAATGCCTTTAGGGTATCTCATTGTCCTTTCTGTTAGACTAAGCACTACACTAATGTCTTTCAAAGCTTCAATACCCAATGTCTTATAAACAAAGGTCAGCTGACATTAATTGCTGCACTTGAGTTAACTAATGCACAAGAAATAATAGTTCTACATATGGTACAAGGGATAGTGTAAGAACCCAGGTCTCTGCATTTAATGGGCAATTGTGGCTTAAATAAGGAACTAATAATCAACCCTAGTTAGATTCTCTCACTATGCTTATACTTTCTCTTATTTGTACATAGTTCTTTTAAGAATTTAGCAAACTTGGGCATCTTTTTAATCAATTCAAGCAATAGCACATTCACCTCAAGTTTGCTAAACATTTCAAACAATTCATCATTCTCTATTTTGTCAACAATCTTTTTACTAACCAAGTAAGAATTTGGAAAAGGCAAGTCATAAATGTTTACCTCATCACCTTTAGAGTCGGAAGGTGATCCTTCCTCTATTGGTCTTTTCATGATAGTTGCTGCCTCTTCATCATTTTCTGCCAGTGGCTATTTTCGAGACTTCTCCATGAGCTTCTTTTCTTGTAGGATTGAGATTGAATAGAAACTTTCTTTTCAGCTTGGGAGGTTTCTTGAGTAGTGTTAGCAGGAGGAGACTCAACTTCTATTTCCTCATTAACCGGTTCTTTAGCCTCTTCATTCTCTTTGAATTTCACTTGCTTAGCACTAATTTTCTTATCACTTCTTAGTATGTTTGCATTCAAAGATTTAGGATTTATCACTGTGTTGGAGGGTATAGAACCACTACTCTTTGCTTGTTGTTTACTCAAGTTACAGGAGATTTGAGTAACAAAAGTGTTCAAGTTCTCAAGCTTGGTCTCTATTTGCTCCAACTTAGAGAACACATTTTGTAGACATGAGTCCATCTTATTCCCCATAGCATTCAACTTAGCATCATTTTTGTGTCTTCTCTTGATCTAATCTTGAATTGATCCTGAAAATTCCCTTCATGATCATAGCAAATTCATCATCCTTAGAAAAAGAAGATGATGTCCCTTAATTAAACACCATTTGGTTAGAAGAATTTCCTTGAATGCTGCCTTGATCCCCACCCATCTAAAATTCCTATTTTGGTATAGGGTAGAAACTTCTTCGTACCTTGAACAATTATTGGAGGCATGCATCATGGACAGTACTCACAGCTGGCTACTATAGCTTGAGTATAAACCACTAAATTAACTTGCTTGGCCTTTATATTATTCTCCAAAAGATTGAGTCTTTTCTCCACTCGGTTTCCTAAAACAGTAGTTTCAGCAAGAATATCTTGCGAAGAAGCCAAAGAGGTATTGTACTCCCTCCTTGTGTCTCCTAATTGAGGGATATTGGTAGCCATCTTTTGAAGTAGATCCCATGTAGGACTGGGACTCAATTCTCTAAGCAAACCATTTGCTATGACATGAAGGCTTATAATATCGAAGGAGCCCTTTATAGAAAGAGTTAACTAGATCATTCTTTGAAATATTGCAGTGTGGACACTGGGCTAGAAGTGTGATGAACCTTATCTAATACTCATACATGGATTCATTATCTTATTGCACAACACTAGTTATCTCCTTTTTTAGGCCAGAAGTTTTAGAGGCAGGAAAATATTCATCTAAGAATGCTCCTTTCAACTGATCCCAAGTCAAAATGGTGAAATGTTGAGGTAGTGTGTAAAGCCACTCCTTGGTTTTTCCTTCTAAAGTGAAGTGGAATGCTCACCTCAATATATCTTCAAGATTTGCCATGGGTGGTTTCATGGAAGAACACACCATGTGCATAGGCTTCAAATGCCTATGTGGATCATCACCTGCAAAGCCATGGAATCTAGGTAAGGAAGAAATTAATGCTCCTTTAATTTTGAAGCTCACGCCATCAGTATAAAAGTCATAAGGGTCATAATCAACATTGGAATTATTAATATCCCTCGTGCTTCTATTATCCTCACCATTATCCCCTATGTTGTTGTCACCATGTACGTTGTTCCAATTAGGCCCAACATGTCTATTATTACCATTATCACCATCCATGGTATCTTGCTCTAATTCAAAATCACTAGCAAACAAGTGTTCATTAGAGGTTGCTCTCTCACTAGGCTCTTGTTCACTAGATGACAAACTTGACTCTTGTGAAATATGCTCCTCCTTAACAAGAACTTGACTCGTCCCCTACATTCTCCTCTCTCTTCTAATCTTTTTCACTAACCTCTCAAGTTCAAGATTTAAAGGATTCAGAGGTAAAGCCCTATCACTCCTAGGCATAAACAGTAAGAAAAAGAATGAGATGCAAAATTGACATACACAACAAGATTCAAGTAAAAAAAAATGGAAAAGTCTGATGAGTGCAAGTGTGTGTGTATGAATGTATGAGTATGGCTGATGATACACTTTATCGTGTATGTAAGAGTGTGAAAATCTGTAATATTCATAATTAATTAAAGAATGTCAAAAACTATACCAAAATGCGTAAAAGAGCAAATTCCCCAAAACTTGACTTGGGGAATGGACCCTTACATTAAAGAAAGCAATCGAGTAGGCTCTAATTAAGCAAACAGGAGCAATGTAATCTAATAAATAACAACCAAGTCAAAGAGTAATCCAAAACTTTTATCTAGTTAAGAAAATGTAAAATGCAAATGAAAATGGACTATGCAATACCAGTGGAAATATGAGGCTCAGCACAAAAATCTCAGTCAAACGTTACTTGACACTTAGTTACTGACAACCAATTTCTGGGTTCCCCGATAATGACACCACTTCAAATAACTTAAATCGGATGTTGCCTTGGGGTTACTTCAAAATTTAACCTAGGATTGCATATAGTGTAACTTTGGGTCGTTCTCATTGAGGAACCAAAAAAAGAAATTAAATTCCTATGTAACTAAATGCAATGTTGCCTAAACTATGGAATGGGGTGTGATTTGATCAATTACCACTAAAATTGCAATGAATTAGAATAAACATAAAGGACTTGTTTTTCGTATTTTAAATTTAAAATGAGTGATATGAAACAGTAGTGAGTTAATGTAAAAAAGAAGAAAAATACAAGTGATTAATAATGATAAACGTAACCCTCCAGTTTAATAGCACCGGCACTCATCACTCAAATAGATATTGGAGTTAAAACAAATTAATCAAAAGTTATAATCAAGCTTTTAATCCAACAATTAAGCCATCACAATTTGTCGTAAAGTATCTTCCAAAATCCCAATCTACTAACTTCCATTAGAATAGTAAAATAAAAACAAGGATACTAAAACCCAATGCTCAATTTTTACTCAACAATTAGGAAAATAGAATTAATACCAGCAAATGATATAACAATCAAACCATTCAAGCCACCTTGTATAATCGCTAAATATTCAGTAAAATATTAATACAAAATCTTGACCCAAAATAAAGTAATGAAATTGAACCAAAATTAGCACAATATCAGTTGCTAAATAATAATCTACCCACAAAAATCTTCCAATTTAAAGATATAATCCATATATAACTCCAAATAATTGAATAGTTATCTTAAGACCTTGGAATCACTAAATAATCAAATAGGTAGAAGATAAATGTAGCTTAAACTCCCCTATGAAAACCCAAACTCCTGCCATTGCCATTGAATAAGAGAATTAGGATGAACTAGTCACAAAAATTCATTGAGGACGCTGTCAACAATGAACTCAGATGGTTAGCAATGGAGGGTGGAAGATGATGGTTTTGGATTTTTGTGGGAGAGATGAGGACCAAGAATAAAATCAGATCCTTTTCTTTCTTTCTAGAACATCGTTTTTTCTTCTTTCTCCACAGACCATGCACCAGACACCACAAATGACTGACATTTTTTTCATCTTTCCCAAACTAGACGCACTCCACTTCTCACCCTTTTGTCACCTGTAGCTCGATGTGACAAATTAATGTTGTGGTTCTTGTCCAAACTCCACTATTCACACACACATCACACTCTCTTCTCGTCCCAGCCAGCACCATGCATGCACGCCACCCCTTACACACACACCACACATAAAACCACTTCGTCTACTGTGCCTCCAGCCCATGCACCTAGACCACGCACATATGCCTCCTCTTTTGTTATCTTAACACGCTATCATTTTCTGGTCTTCTATTCCCAACTATTTTAATGCCTTGATCACTTCTTCTTTATCTTTTGAACTTTAATTTCTCCAAATACCCTACAATAAAATTTACAAATAAAGGAGCGTCAATTGTCCAAAATCAATTTATCGCAGTTAAACACAAATTAGATGTAAGGCACAATAACTCAAATAATGATCAAATAATTCCATAAAGACCAATTATAGTGACAAAAACCTATTCAATTGATGTGAAAATATATGTAAATAAATGAGTTTGTCAGCTATATAGGTTAGAAACCTATGAGGCTTTTCCGTGAAAAATTTCATGAGCCTAGGAGTCACAGCGAGAACTTATTTTCTCGATTCATATAGTGTAACAATGCTACGTACCTTAGTGTTTCTTTTAATTTGAACTTAGTGTTTGAGCTTGAATCAAAAAAATTAAAGAAGTATCAAGTTTATACCATAATCAAGTACTATAGTGCTTATTTAAAATCAAACTTTGGAAATCAACTTATAGGTGATTAATTCAAACATGATTACTTGAATGTCAATGTGATAATTCTTACTTTTTAAATAACAGTTTTGTACAAATGAGTAATGTTGATAATTATTGGATGTATAGATGATTAAAACCTAATGGTCTCATTAATCCTAAGTTTTTGAGAGAGTTGAAGCTTTTATTCACTATGCAAGTTCTCAGCCTGCATATATGGATGACCCAAAGATCAGGTGTCTATATAAAAAGTGCATACATTTTTGTTTTCTTCCTATTAATGAAATGAATCTCCATTTGTTAAGAAAAGGGGTTTGTTCCAAATTATTTTGAGTTGACATGACATAGGGAGCCATTGAATGGTAACCCCTCAAGAGGTAATGAAGTAAACTTATCAATAAACGTGGATGAGTTTAAAGGGGCTAGATTTAGAACAAATAATGAGGGTGCAACTGAAAATCTTTCCATCTAAATGGTTTATAATGCAACAAGTTATACCTTTTAGGAAAATATAGAAAATCTTCAAGAAGAACCAAACCTACATGCAAAACAGTTTTTCTTACTAACTACAATTAGCTGCCCAAGAATTATGGTCAAATTGTGAGACAATGACTCGATTGTCTTCAATTGTTCGAATATTGAACATAAACTTTGAAAGGCATATCTCTTATCAAAGTTTTGATAAAAACGTCACAAAAAATGTTGCCGAAGGTGGTGTAGGGAAAAGGTTTCCACAACGTTTTAT
Source organism: Erythroxylum panamense (assembly GCA_027123425.1). Lineage (NCBI taxonomy): Eukaryota > Viridiplantae > Streptophyta > Magnoliopsida > Malpighiales > Erythroxylaceae > Erythroxylum > Erythroxylum panamense. Next base: position 22,846,557 of record JAOTIZ010000009.1, read on the forward strand.
TGAAAACGTCACGAGAAAATCCTGACATTCAGTGACGTTTCCAAAAATATCAAGAAAAGGTCAGATAATCCACGACGTTTTAGGAAAACGTTGTGCATTGTAACTATTTTAGCACGTTTTTTAAAAATGTCGTGGAAACGTCGCAGATTGTAAGTAATTTAATTTAATTTTTGTAAATATCTAAAAATAATTTTATTTTAATAAATTTTCAATTTTAATAATTAAATTTTGTCAATCATCTGAAAATAAATTTAATTTTAATTTGAATTTTTTCATTTATCTGAAAATAATTTTAATGTAATAATTATTCAATTTTAAATATTATTTATTTCTTCGCTAAATCCAAAAATAATTTTCAATTTTAATAATTTTTTTAATTATGTTTCAATATTCCAAAAATATTTTAAATTGATTATTATTCTAATTTAATAAATATTTTTTAAATATCAAATTTTATAAATCTTATTCATTTAATAACTATTTAATATTATTTATGGAATTTATTTATTTAATAATTCTTCAATTTTATGAGTATATCATTAATTTTAATAATTATTCATGTATAGCAAGAATTTAATACTTATAGACAATTTATTATTTAATTGCAATTCCCAAACATTTCATAATATAGTAATTAATATAAACAATATGTCATAAGTGTTTAATATATCAATATGAGTACTTATATAATCTAAACGAATATTATGTGTAGCACATAAAAGTTCTAAGATCTTTTTTTGTTATTCGACGTCGGTAGTTAATCGATCTTGCATTTTTTCAAATTTTTTGGTCAATTCATCGACTTTAGACTGTAACCCCTCACTAACCTTCTTCGACTCATCTAATTCATCTTGAAGTCTCTTTCTAACTGAAGTCTTCCTTTGTGGTCGAGGCCCAATTTCTATGCCAACAACGTAATCTGATCTAGTGCCCAAGACTTTGTCGCACACTTCATCCACTGTCATCGAATGACCTTGTTCTATTGAATGTGTCAATTTGTGACACACTAATTCCTGCAAAAGTAAGAATTAAGTACAAACACAGTCTCATTTAAAAAATATTTGTAAATGAACTATATACTCACCCATTTTTCTTTTCATTCGGTAGTTGTCCATTAACCTTTACTTTTTTCATAATGAGTGTGATACCATAGCTTCATTCGATCACACTCTTCTCCATCTCTGTCACTCTGTTGTATAGAAATATATTACTAGTAATATTTACTATAAATTTAGAAATGTTAATCAAAGAAAAACATAATTAAAAAGATAATAACTCACAATCTCATGTCGTATCGCTACAAAGGCTTCGGAGCCGGAGTTTGGTTGATATTTGACCTGACTCCTAGCCAATTTGGCTTTTTTATTTTTTCCTAATCATACACGTAACAAAATCTATTATAAGATCTATAAATGACAATTCATAAATACTAAAATATAATTAGTTGTCAAAAAGGTTAGGAAATTAAGTTTTTTGATCAAATAAATTAACCTTTGTAGCTGATTGCTCCCAATATTTGCATAAATCCATCCACTCTGCCACTGTGACATTATACGACTTAACATCCTTTCTATGCTTGCTAAAATGCTTTTTTAAACTATATCTTTGATCTTTAGACCTTAAAGCAAGAAACTTCTTCACAATAGCATGTACTTCGTTGTCAGTCCTCATTCCCTTAACTTCCAACTTTTACTGCAAAAAATTATAAACTATTGGTCAAAGCTTTAGGCATATGGAAAACATGTACAAATTAGAAAGTTTTATAATACTTACGTCTAACTTATCAAATGCAATGTCCAACTTCTCATTAGTAATTTTTTCCATTTTATTCTTACAGGTAAGGAAGTTCGGGATACCACACCAATCTCACTCGATAATTTGGCAGATTGTACAAAGTTGGTTGATCGTCCTTCAGCAGGGGAGATCTCTATCTTCAATCTCTTACCTATAAACTTATTAATCTTTTCCAATCCATGTCCTTTTATGACACTCTTTTTTTTTTAGATTAGTCGTGGATCCTAAAATAGCAAATGAATAATTTATAATTAGCATATAACATAATCTTAATTGGTTAGATAAGCAAAATAATTAAACTTAATAAATTTCACCAATGTGATGTGAAAGATCATACCTGCAGTGCTTGTAAAAGAAGAACCCATAGTAGGAAGAATAGTTTGATTTATTAATGTCTGATAATTAGAAGCTGGAGGCATCTCTTGAGAAGTTGATGGAGAACTAATATTGCGTCGCATATTCAAAATTTGTTCATACTTATCTCTAGGATGAGTAATAGGCATAGAAGTGACATCACTTGGTGTTGGAGTAGGCTCACAAGGTGCAGGTGTGTGATGTTGTGGCTATGTGCAAGCAAATGGCTCATTAGCTACACTTCCAAGAAGCTGACGGTACAGCAACTGCAGTTGTCTCGATACTAAGCTGCTTAGAGGAGCCTTATTCTTCTTCTTAATTAGACCAAGTCCCAAGTTAATCACCTGCATTCAATTTGACAATAGATTTCAAAGTAATATACATCAGCCATATTTAAAGAAAACAACAAAAACTGACATGCTCTTAATTAATAAATTATTTAAAATTCTTGTTTCTCCTCCCCAAAGAAGGAAGGTTAAGATCTCTTTCGATGGGGGACAATCAATGTTCTATGCAAATAAACATAAATCCAAATCTCATTATGTAAGCTCATCATGCTTTTCTAGTGACACTTGGTTGTTTATTCAGTAAAGGAAAAAATTTACTTTTATCAAAATGAAAAATACAATGCATCATTCACACTATAGATTAAAGAATCAAATAGCTAACAAAGCAAGTCGGGTGAATAATTTCATTGTTGGCTTCCTTTTAATTAATTTGATATACCAACAGTGTTAGCAAGTCAGGTGAATAATTTCATTGTTCGCTTCCTTTTAATTAATTTGATATACCAACAGAGTTATTTTGATTCAGACAGTAGCACGAGGCCAGCTATATATGTAAAAGCGTAGAGGATGGACACAATGGCATACTCAACGAAAGTTAGGATAGCTAACAGATACCAACAATGTGTCTACTCTCCTCTATACTTTAATTTCTTTTTTCTTTTACTTTTTAGTGAATCCCTGTTTGTAAATGAACTAAACTCCTTGTCTCTCCACATATGTTTGCAAAAGAGTTTCATTGTTTCTAGTCATTTATCAGCAATTCAACAATGAGAAGAAGTTATTCAAAACCAAATGCATTTGATTGTTTAGTTGATTTATGTGTTTGTTTCAATTCCTAGATGTTTCATTTACTTTCATTGCACTTTTTATTTTCACTCTCAATTTAAAGTTGCAGCAGCCCCTATTTTTAGTTTATAATACTCATTGTATAAACTTACAATGAAATTATAATATGGTACAAAACAAACCTTATATTCTGCTTTCGGAATTAATAAAAATTCCCCCACTGCTAGGAAGGCCCTTGTTAACAAGTAGAATGAATCAATCTGAAAGCTGAAGCTTCGAATTGGATGAACAATGGAGAAAATGAAAATATAGGATCTGCATATGATGTAAATAATATAATTAAGCAAGTGATAAGCTGAAATATAATCCAACAACTGGTAGCCTAAGATAATCAGTAAATACTTGGCTGCAAATGTCGTATCACAATGCTTTCAATTCTTATAACAGTAAGTAAATTAGTAATGGTGAGTGAAATACATTCAGTAAGTATTGAGCTACATACCTAGCTCAATTAGTTTATCTTTATATCTTGATCAGGTTAGTTTAGAAACCAGAAGATTCAATTTTACTTGAATGTGTGTAGCTGTGGATGCATTTTCAGAGTTACCTGAGGTGATATAAATTATGAATTTTGATGACAATCTTAACCTCAAGGTGCAGTCAAATCATATATGTATACAAGTTCTCCTCAGCCAAACATGGCAATCAACTGGCAAGAATTATAAAATAGTTAGTTTTAAAGAGCCAATGGGTGAAGAACATGTTCAAAAACATATTGGTGACACCAATAATGAACTCGCTCCAAACTCCCCTTTTGATACATTGTTCTAAGGAAAGCATGAAATATAATCATTTTTATTGAGCATGGAGATGTCCACCTTGGATTTAGGCTCGAACTTGAGTTTGATAAGTTTTTTCAAACCAACCAACCAAGAAAAGTCTAGCAGATCAACTCAGAAACAATGACCAAAACATGTTTGACTAGTTGTCATGCCTACTCAAATCATTCCTTAAGAGGCAAGCCAAGTAGATCGACAAATAGAATTTTAGTATTTGTAGGACTTAATTTGTGTATAAAGATAAATCAAAATAGTCATATATCCCTAATGATGATAACATAGAACAATTACACGATATGATGATGTAAAAATACATGTACAAGATATACAAATGAGTAAATCCCTAATTTATCTTCATCAACTATAGTAACTAAAAAACAATG
>JAOTIZ010000009.1:22904232-22918383 GCA_027123425.1 Erythroxylum panamense
CCATATCTTGGTCTATAGACATCCAAATGGGATGATTTTAAGTTCATATTAAACTACAGACGTATGGATATATTTTTTAGGAAGGAATCTAAATTTAATTCTATCTCTAAGAGCTTCAAAAATTAGCTTGAAATTGCGTTTATGGATTCTATCATGGTTTGGAATAGTCTGTAGTATTTTTAGCATAACTTGCAGAATATCGACCTAAATTGCATGAAATTGGTTTTATTTGAAAATTAAGACATAAAGGAACAACTTTTTATGAGAGTATTTTGCCCAAATACTTCATTTGTCTTATCAAAATTTCCATGAAACATTGATCTAAAGGTCTATTTCCAGAAGGGCCAACATGAAGTTTGAAAAGATGGGAGAGCATGATCGTGCACAAGCACGATCGTGACTCTTAAGAGTCATAAAGGGTCTCACCATTATGCACAAGCACGAGGGTGACAATGGAGAAGTAATTGGAATTGCACGATCGTGCAGTGAAAGTGGACTGATGTGAACATCCTTCACTTTTTTGGCTATAACTTCTTCTTCCAACCTACAAATGACATGGGTGATCCATTAGACTCGTAACACATTGATCTTCATCTCTACCAAAAATTATAACCATCTGAAATCATTTTGTAGAGATTGATTGATGAATTTGTGACGGAATTAATGTGGAGTTCTAGAAAATTATAACTGGAGTATTTTCACTAAATATGCTTTGGTATTTTAGGAATGGTAATTCAGACTCTAAGACTTTCAATTTCTAGATGGAAGTTGAATCTGATGCACTGTTTTAGAGTGAGAATAGTCCGAAAATATTAGGAGAATAACTTTTAGATTTCTGAATGAAATTAAATGATCTTAGTGTCATTAGAAACTTAAGAGATAGGAGAACAATTCTCTAGATGAAAATATTATCAAATTACTTCATTTTCCTTGTTAGAATGATCATACAAAAGTTGAGCTGAAGGTCCAGAATTTTGGAGCTATTATAAGAAGAAATGAGAATTTGGATCTTGTAAGATCATATAATGTTAGAATAACATTAGCGAATGAATTGTTGATATCAAAATATCAAAGGCATGAGTATAATAGGAATGAAGATGTTCATGTGAATGTAGATGTGATTCAAAGGAGATGAATAGTAAGTATCAAAAGTGAATGAGATAATATACCCAGGATTGTCATCGAGCATGCATTGTACATATTTCATATACACAATTGTGAACAAAGGAATACTTATAATTGTGCAATTATTAATGTGTGTGCATCATGTGTATGCATAATTTTGATGTGCAGGTTAAAAGTCCACATTCATCCGTTTCTAGAATTTGGAAGCAAATGCTAATCTCGAGCATACTGTGAGTAGACCTAGATGGTCTCATTTCATTGTTTGTTTTGTTTTGAATTTTTATATTGATTGACTACTGAATGACTATAAGAATGTGATTGAATGTGTTGGTTTCCGAACAGGAGGCCCAGTGAATGTGATGTATGAATGAAATATTGAAGTGCTCATTGAATGTGAATTGGACGAAATAAGTGTTTTCTCAACTTAAGTGTTGAATGCCAGACTAAGGTCCAATAATAATGTGAATGAGATATGATAGTGAATATGATTGTGTGTTAATGAGCACTCTCAATTGACTAAATATTTGTGATGCATTTTACATGAATGCATGAAACATAATGGGAGTTATGACTAGAGTAACCACTGATCAGGGCTTAAAGCTCAAAGTATGAAAAGAGCCTCGAGCTTAGAAAGTGATTAAGAGCCTAAGGCTCACTATGTAAAATGAGCCCTGTATCTCCATCGGATAAGGGACAGCTAGTAATGAGCCCGATATCCAATGGACATGGGACAGTTTAGGCACTAGGTCACAACAAAGGAACAAATGGAAAGTGGGTCTCATGTTCACTATATATGCATAATATGACTGATTAAATTGTATTGAATGTGAAATGTGAAATAATGTGAATGTTAATTATGTGATATATGATTGGGTGAGCCATCGATGACGGTCACTCGTTGAGTTCGCAAAACTCATCCAAAATTTGCAAATATTTTTTAGGATCAGAAGAATACCCCGTTAGGTAAACAGGAGTATCCCTACAACATACAAGTCAGGGATAGAGGTTGAGATCAGTTCGCGTATGCATTGTATTTCTTTCTTTCTATATGGAATTGTATATTTTGCAACTTTTGTATCAAATTATGTATTCCGAAAGTTTTATAAAAAGGTGTATATGATTTATGTTGTAATGTAAAGACTTTATGACTAAAGGGTTTTGTTTTTATGAAAGGCTCAAAAGGGCTATTGAAAATTCTATTGATTGTATTGTTATGATTGAAAAGGTTTGCAAATAAAGCGGGACTGATTTGGTTATGGATTTCCACATATTATGTTTGTGATTTCAAAAAAAAATTATACTGAGTTTTATCTGATTAAGTGTTCTAGCACGCCACCCTCGCGGGACACGTACTCAGATATCACGCAGGATGTCGGGTACTTGTCTTATAGGAGTGGGGTGCTATATTAACAAACCTAAAGTCCATCCAACGGACATATGTGAGACAAAACTCCCTCCAAAGCATCTCTAATAGTTACTACATCTATTCTAACATCACTTTCACTCATAATCTTCCCAAATTCACTTATTTTAATGCAATATCACTTCCTAAACATTCAATACCAAATTCATTTCATTAAACTCCTAAATCTCAACTCAAATGATTCATGACATACAACAATATCTCATCTTTCACAATAGTTGTCTTGTATATATCCTGTGTAGCATTACTAACTTATAATGATCATATCTCTCAATTCCAATATCCAAAAATTTCATACTTAATATCATTGGAAAGCTAGAAAGATAATTTATAATTCTAAGAAAACAACTTTGTCTAATTCAGTCTAGATTAATATAGTTTTTCCTTTAAAGTCAAAATACATATTCTACCCTTGTGAAAGACTTGAAATCGCAATGTGTCAACTTTGAGAGTCATGAGTAAAAACACAATCATACTTCATTATCATTAAAAAGATAAGAGTTTACAAAGCTTTAATGGCATTTGAAGCTATAATAGATCATTTCACTAAATCCCAAAATACAAAAGATACTTGAAGGATAATTTCTCAAAATGTGACTACAGCCTTGTTTTACATAAATTACTGTAAAACAAAACAAAAACATGCAAATTCAGAGTGATGCCTTACCTCTCAGTCACTTGATCTCTTGCTCCTCACCTAGAGATGGGAAGGAATGGGGTGAGCTTAAAAGCTTGTGGGCAACAGTTTGTAATAGATAAAAAACAAAACCTTGAAATTTTTCTTATGTCATAGAAAATTCATATTGAATTCATAAAAAGAATAGTTCTTAAATTCTCAACCAAATTCACCAATTAATACAAATCATGTATGCATCAATCTTGTCAACATATCATGAGCACATCAGTACATCAAAATAGATTTGGTAGGTCCAAAATAGAACGTACTGCACATTTCCATATAATGATCCTATGTAGCCGTGAACAAAACGTACTATTGCAATCCCACATAATGGTCTTGCGTAGTCATAAACTTATAGGAATCCATGAAAGAGCTCTATGCCACTAGCGACAGGCGGGAGAAGCCTTTAATCAAAGTGTACTAGACTTAACTTAAGAAACCACCACAAACCCACATAACATATAATTCATGGCATAAACATATTGCCCTGAATGGCATATTTCAGAAACTTGTTTTTCATGAGCATGAAATATTTTGAAAACAATCTCCATGTAGATTTCACAATTCTTCAACCAAATTCACATACCAAACATTTGTTAATTTCTCAAATCATTCAAAAGCAATAAATGCAATATTTATGAAGCAATTGAAAACATTTTATTCCTTGATTTGAAAGAAAACTTTAATGGCTCATTAAATCTATTATAAACATGTAACCCACCTTGAATTCCTTGCTTAAAAACTTGCTCAAAAATGCTTCTCATTTTGCTCCTCTTGCCTCTTTTGATTCCCTTTACATTGAAAAAAATCCCAATTCAATAGGAACTCCAATTTGGAGGCCCAAAGAAACATATACATAAAATTCATCCTAGAAAGCTTAAACTCATGCATTTCCTAAGCTTCTTGAACTAAAACCCTTCTAAAATTCCAAAAGATTCAAAATGGGCTTACCTTGATTCTTCACCAAATAAAGAGATATTTGGCTCTAATGGAAGCTCTTATCTTCCTTTTCCTTTTTCTCTTCTTGAACCATCTCAAGATCTCTCTTGAAGGCTAAGAAAAATTGAAACTTAACTCAAACTTCCTTCTTTTCTCTCTTCTCCATGACACTCCCTTCTTTCTCTCTTCTATTTTCATTGTTCTCCCTCAATCCATGTTTTCTCCTTCTCTTAAATGCAAGATCACATTTTTATCTTCCAATCCTGCCCTTAATGAGTACGCAATGTCCATTTTACCCTTTCTTATATGACTATGGTTTTTATCCTTAAATGAACTACCAAAAACGTCCTTCATACAATACACTCTTACTAATTTAATTCAACCAACCTATATAATAAAATCCTACTAACATTTACATAATAATTAACTCCAAAATTAATCTATCAAGATCTTAAAATTCATTTAAGTCATGCCTAACTCAGTAAAAATAATAAGAAAAAATTTTGGTGGCCAACAAAATACATTCATCTTTACCTTTCATAAATTGAAATTATTTTATCTATTAAATTTCTTAATATCACACATATGAAGAGACATCTTAAAAGTAAAGTCTTTGGTCTAATACCACGATACTAATTAATCTAGCTCTAATTATTGCACAAATAAAAGCAACATAAGAAGAAAAGAAATGAAGTAAAAACACAAGATTTTACGTAGTTGAATCAATTATATGAATTATATATACGAGTAAGAAGATATACTTCTTTTATTATTGTAAGAAACATGATGCAAAGGAAAATTATAACAACAATCTTCTCAATCTCACAAAGATTCAAATTTCTAGTCCTTTATAATCTAAGGTTATATGTAAAAAGTATAATTACAATGAAATTTTAGTTTTGTAGAAGTTTAACATCACCCAAACTCTATTTCCACATATGTCTAAAGACATTAAAACATTATTAACGCATATCATCATAAATTATGTCACGAGTCTAATGCCTATGTCATACTTACCATCGATGCTAGTTTACTTTTGAATTAAAAATTTCTCCAACTACTAGTATAAAACGAAAGTTGGTGCCCTGTTCTTGTCCAACGTCAATTAACTACTATACTATTCATTACATATTCAAGGAAAAAAATATTGAGCACTTGCGAATAAATAAACAAGATTGCATCTACTTGAAGCCCACTCGGGGTCTCATTCCTATCAGTGAGCTATATTACACATTCATGCATTAAGTATGTAATCATATACGTGTAATGCAACAATACATCAACATTTCATTTGTTCACAAACTCTAACAACTACATTTTTTATATTTCTTAGGTGGTCCACCAAAATAATGATACAAGTTATTATTATTGTATGTACTTAAGCATGGTCTAATGTAAGCACATAATTGGTCGAGTGGTGGAAGCGCCCGATTTGAAATTTTCCAAAACCAATTATGTATAAATCAGACGTCCACTAAAGTACATGCTTTTGTAATAATCAAACCAAAGATTGAAATAGCGTTGGACGGCAGGCACTTTTGTTTCATGTCATATCCCTTTTTCTTTAAAACGGACGCTTCGGACAACATCGATTCACTCTTTTTATATGCTATCTACAGACATTATTTTTAGAACTCAAAGCAACATGAGCTCTACTCCAGACGAAGCTCGCCTGAACCAAGTTGAGGAAGGAAAAGACGAGATCCTTGGATATGCTATGCAACTTGCACTTGGATCTGTACTACCTATGACACTAAAAGCAGCAATTGAGCTTGGCATTTTCGAGATTATAGCTCGAGAGGGTTCGGACGCTAAGCTCTCTGCTTTAGACATTGCAGCCAAGATTTCCACGCAAAACCCTGATGCACCCTTGATGCTAGACCGTATTCTGAGGCTTTTGGCTAGCCACCAAGTGCTTGGTTGCACTAGTGTGGATGGCCTGACAAGGTTCTATAGCCTTACACCAGTAGCTAAATACTTTGTAGGTGACCAAGATGATCTGTCGTTTGCTCCCCACATGGAACTTGTTCAAGGCAAGGTTCTTCTGGATAGCTGGTTAGTTTTTACAAAAACCTGCCTTGTATTTCAGAAGGTTTTAACTTGTGTTGTTGATTAGCTGTGGTGTTGCGATTTTTTTTAATTATTCTTATCATTTTGTGTTTCACATTGATAATTATACATGCATAATAGTTTACAACTAAAATGTCACCTACTCGAGTGCCTTAGTCCAAAACTATATAAATATACTGTAATATATATGATTTTTATAAATAATAATAATTTAAATTCAAATAAGAAAGTTAAATTGATGATTTCATCAATTAATAAGATGTATTACCTTTTTAAAAGTTTCTTATATGACTTTAAACTTTAATTGATATTATAAATTAACCGTATACTAAACAATAAATCTATATAATTCGCTTATAATAATATACATTAATATTTACTAAAAACAATTCATATCTTATGGATCTTTTTTAGAAAATTATGCAAATAAAGTGATTTTAGAAAATAATTATTTTTTAAAAAATTTAAAATTATATTTAAAAAATATTTAAAAAATAATTTTTAGAAAATAAATTAAAGTCATTCACTTTTGTATATTTTAAATAAAGTGATTTTGTAGATTTCAAAAAATTGGTTTAGGAATTTTTTTCATTACAAGAAATAAAAAATATGAATTTTTTTATCTTAATTCTTTTATTCAAATTGCTTTGTGGCAAGAGAGTGATTAAGTTGTAAATTATAAATAATCTTGTTTTATTCATATTGCAAATACTTTTTTTACAACGATCTAAGTAGTTTCTCTAGTTAACAACATTTTTCATGCATAAAAATTTAATAATTTGTGCTGTTCACAATGACCATCTTTTCCTCTAGTTAAGTCAACCAAAAGATAAAATATATATATGTAACTCGAGTGTGTATTATACTACACTTTGAATAGTAAAAAGATCTCACTGGTGCAGTTCTTTTTGTGTGCATAATGATTTACACATCTCATTTGTCATGGTTAATCTTTGAACGCTTTTAGATGAAAAGCTATTGAAATTATAAAATATCAATGGATTTCTTATTTGTTTATATATATATATGAATATATTTGATTGAATAAATTCAATTATAATGGAGTTACTTCTTTGATTAATTTAGTATATATTATTTAATTGGTTAAATTTATATTAACTTGATTATGTTGATAATATAATAAGCATTTATTTGATTATGTGTACCATTGATTTGTAAGTAATTTATATTCAATTTATTGTAATGATAAAATACAAATAATTTTTAGCTAATTAAACATTTATTTCATTGAATTAGAATATACTTTATAATAATAAATTATTAACATCTTAGTTAATTGATATCTCTTTAAATTAATAATTTTTAATTGATCTTAATGCTATTAATTAATAAATAGTTTGCTGTATTGTCTTTTCTATTAAAAATATAAGATATAATTTAATTTTTCTTTTTTAGGTTTAAATTGAAAAATACAGTTATAGAAGGAGGAATTCCATTTAATAGGACTTACGGAATGGATGTCTTTGAATATACTGCCTTAAAGCCTCGGTTCAACCAAATTTTCAACAATGCAATGTTCAATTCGACTTCTTTAATTGCCAAAAGTATCCTGGAATCATACAAAGGATTTGAGCATTTGAAGCAGCTGGTTGATGTGGGTGGTGGCTTAGGACATACAATCCATGCAATAACTTCAAAATATCCTCACGTCAAGGGTATCAATTTTGACTTGCCTCATGTTATAGCAGAAGCTCCGACCTATGCTGGTATGATTATTTCTTTTTCAAGTACTAATGTTAATGTCCAGTTTTTTAGTCACTAAATCTTCGAAGTACAATTTATGCCTGAATATTCAATAAAATAAGAGATCTTTGCGCAATAATCTGTGTCTGGGTATATCTAACACTCAAGTTTATGCCTGCCCTAGGTGTTGAACATGTTGGGGGAGATATGTTTCGGAGTGTTCCGAATGGAGATGCTATTTTCATGAAGGTGAAAAACTTTGTTACTACTATTTTGAAGTTGTTTACAACTTAGAAGTAGAAAATCAACTAAGCTACCATCCTTGGCAGTGGATACTTCATAATTGGAGGGACGATCAGTGCCTGAAGTTGTTGCAAAATTGCTACAAAGCTATCCCTGAAAATGGAAAGGTTATTGTCGTTGAAGGTATTTTACCAGTTATAGCAGAAAATAGTACTACTGACAAGTGTATGACTCAATGGGATGTGCTTATGATGACACAAAGTCCAGGAGGAAAAGAGCGAGCCAAACACGAATTCTTGTCCTTGGCAAATGGAGCTGGATTCTCAGGCATTGATTTCAAATGCTTTGTATCTAACTATTGGGTTATGGAGTTCTTCAAGTAGATTGTTTTATTCACAAAACTTCTATTAAGAAGTGATTTCTGTTTTTATTCAATAAAAAACAAAACTTACAAGAACATTAAGTGATAAATACTCATAAATTTAGTAATATCTTTTTTATCACTTATTAATTTGAAAACATAATTTCCCTTTGAAAAATGTTATTTTCTTTATTAATTTCAAAACATTGTTTCCTTTTTTCATTACTTATTTGATATCCTTTTTCTGGTTACTATTTTTCAATTTCAAAAAGTAATTAAAACATGATTTAAAGAATTGGGAGTACATATAAACAAGTAAATACAAATTGGACATTCATTTCATTGCTATTTAAAATTTGTTGATTTCATATTTTTGTTAGTACTATTTAATGATTTCATTGGACATAATTTCAAATTACCAAGGAGCACACAAACAGCAAACGTAACCACTAAAAGAATGCAATAAAGAAAGTCGAATAAATAATTGAAAATATTAAGTAATTATCCAAATAGTTAGAATTTTAATATTCATATATATATATATATATATACATCTGATATCGCAAGATTAAAGCAATGATTAATGCATAAATATTTAAAAACTTGTTAATAGTAAATTTAAAGTTATCTTACTATTTAATATAAAATATTTTCGTATTATGTTTACTTTTTTAGTTGATTAGTTATAAAATAGTATCAAAAATGCTTGACTCGGCCAACAATTATAAGTAACTTATAATTACTTTGAATTACAATTATAATCCAATATTTATTATAGATTAATTCATGTTCATACAAGTATTTTATTCCTTAAATTTTATGATAATTATCTATTTTATATTTACTTACTTAATTTAGTTTTTATTGATTTTGATTATTATTTTATCCACGTTATTATATAATAATTAAATTTTGTTTTAAAACAATAGTATGTATTATTCTTATTTGATTATAAATAATTAGATATTTTATTCATATATATATTACACATTTGTTAGAACTTAATTTAAATTTAAATTTTTTAAAACAAAACAAATGTACATGCTATTTTCATGAAGATCAAAAACTCTGCAAGCTTCTTTACTGGGTATGGCTGAAACTAATTCTATTAAATGAGCTAAAGCTGTCTACTATTAATCCTTCACATATTTCAAGTTACTGTTAATTGGCTGAACTAGTGGTATGGCCCAATCGGATGTGCTTATGACGACTCACCCCAAGAGAGAGAGCTAACGAAACAGGAATTCTTGGCCTTCACTAAGAGAGTTGGAGATACATTTTTAGTTACTGAGGCCAATGGATTAAATAAAAATTGATCATAGTTTTTAGTTAAAATCAAGTTTGAGATATTTGACCTAATTTGATCTAATTTAAATTAATTTATTAAATTAAAATAAGATTTTTTAATTTTTAATTTAATTAAAATTTAAGTTGTTCGAATTCAATTAGAGAAAAAAAATTTACATTGAACCTACAGTATTACCATTATCTAGATTTTAAGGCATTGACTTTAATTATTTTATTTCTAATTATAAAATTATAAATTTTAAACATATTTAGAAATAAAATGAGGAAGGAAGTGATCCTTTTTTATTAATAAATTCTGAAACTTGCAAGAAAGTTAAATTGCATGACTTCTTGATACATACATACATGCGTAAAATATATTTACTCTGGTTAGAAATTTATGAAAACAAAAGAAAACAAGTTGAAATCTTTGACTCAAAATGCTGCAAGATATCTTTCTTTATAAACAAAGAGTTGACCTCATTCCAGCAGCATTTTGGTTCAACTCTCTTCAAGAACTCCCAATTATCTCTTTGTATGTGTCTTTAATCCTCTCAAGTATCGCTTCCGTAAAATTTTGACAATAGTTATTCCGTAGAAATGGAAGCAATTTAGATACTTATAATTTGTACCTTAAATAGTATGACAAAATAAAATTTACCTGTCAGGTTTGAATACGACGTTCTTACACGTACATAAACCACTACAACAATAAACAGCCAAAACACATCAGATTAAGTATAAAATTGGAGGTATTAGTGTTAGTGTCTTTATTTTATATCTTTTTGTATGTTAATTTTCTTTATTTTTGAGGTTTGAAGTTATAGTTAATGAGAATTAATATTGTTTTATGTCAAGGTGTATTTTGGAACTAAAAATAAATTTACCACGACAAATGTTGAACTAATAAATTGGTTATTTTTAGTGTCGATGGTCAATACAAGTTCAATAACGAAAGAGATCCGAAACTAATATTAGTTTTTATTGATTGTTAAATTCTCATTATTTTGTTATTAGTTATTTTTCAATTTCAATTTCGAATTAAATTCTGTTTGATTCACAATTATAACCCCCTCTTTTATTGCGTAACTACTAACGTCTAAATTCATCATGGGAACAATCCCTACTTTTCACTATATTAATTTTTCAAATTTGGATGATAATAACACTTTTGAGTTGAAGTCAGGACTAATTCACTTATTACCCGATTTCTGAGGCATATTGGGAGAAGATCCTTATAAGCACTTGAAAGAGTTTGATGTTGTTTGTATGGGAATGAAGTCTACTAATGTCACTGAAGAGCAGATAAAGTTGAGGGCTTTTCCCTTTTCTTTGAAGGACAATGCCCAAGATTAGTTATATTATTTACATGCTGGAAGCATTAGAACATGGGCAGAGATGAAGAAGTTATTTCTATAGAAGTTTTTCCTAGCGGCCCAATATCAGACAAAAAATCTGTGGCATTCGACAAAACACCAAGGAGTTATTATTTGAATATTGGGAGAGATTTAAGAAGCTGTGTGCAAGTTGCCCCCATTATCAAATCAGTGAGCAATTGTTGATTCAATACTTTTATGAAGGTCTTTTATTGACTGAGAGGAGTATGATAGATGTTGCAAGTGGAGGAGCGCTAATTGATAAAACACCAGCAGTTGAATAGGATTTGATCTCAACTATGGCTTCTAACTCTCAACAATTTAGAGCTCGGAATGATTATGGTTCAAGACATGTAAATGAGATGGGAGTTTCGTCGTTGGAAAGAAGATTAGACTATTTAACTTCTTTGGTGTGTCAACTAGCGGTATCTAGGAAAGAGGAAGTCAAAACTTGTGGTATTGCTCTATGGTTAGCCATCCTATAGATATGTGTCCCACTCTACAAGAAGACCATGTTGAAGAAGCTAAGGCAATGGGTGGTTATTTGGGACAACCTCAAAGGAAGTATGACCCATTTTCAAACACATATAATCCAGGTCAGTGAGATCATCCAAACCTCTGTTATGGCAACAATCAGCGACAACAGGTAAGTTCTAATTTTCAGCCATATAAGTAGCCTTAAGTGCCTAGACAGCAACAACAAATGGGACAAAGTTCTGGTGAAAATAATTATTTGGAGGATATAGTCAAGACATTGGCCACAAATACTGTGAACTTTCAACAGAATACTATGAAATTTCAACAAGATACACAAGTCATCGTATAGAATGTTGAGACTCAAATGAGCCAAATGGCGATTGCCGTCAATAGGTTGGAGGCACAAAATCTAGGAAAGCTCCCTTCTCAACCTGAGATGAATCCAAAGAAGAGTGCTTGTGTTATCACACTTCGAAGTGGTAAAGAGTTAAAGGAACCTACCCTAAAGGTTTCTAAGCAAGAGGTTGAAGAAAATTGGAGAAAGAAGTTCCAAAGCAGTCACAATAGAAAAAGAAGGGTGATTCTTGCATTGTCACGCCTAAGTTCAGTGTACAACCTCCTTTTCCTAGTCGTTTTGCCAAGCAGAAGAAGGAGGAGCAACAGAAAGAAATTCTGGAAACTTTTTGCAAGGTACAATTCAATATTCCTTTGCTTAATGCTATTAAACAAATTCCTTGTTATTCTAAATTCCTTAAGGAACTCCGTACCTTAAAGAGAAAGTTAAGTGGAAACGAAAAGGTGCAGTTGGGTAAGAATGTTTCTATTGTGCTTCAAAAGAAGTTACCCCCTAAATTTCCAGATCCAGGTATGTTCACAATCCCTTGTAAAATAGGTAATCTGAAAATTGAGAAAGCACTGTTGGATTTTGGTGCATTGATTAATTTTATGCCTCAATTTATTTATGAATCTTTGAATATAGGGCCTCTAAAAGAAACTGGTGTCATAATCCAACTTGCTAATTGATCTAATGCCTATCCTAAGGGTGTTCTTGAGGATGTCCTAGTTCAAGTTGATAATATGATTTTTCCTACTAATTTTTATATCTTATAAATGGGTAATGAAGATTCATCCACTTCAGTCCCAATTTTATTAGCAAGACCAATTTTGAAAACTTTTAGAACAAAAATTGATATTTATGATGGGTCTTTAACTATGGAGTCTGATGGTGATGTGATTAAGTTCAATATTTATGATGCCATGAAATTTCCTAATGATGATCAATCTTTTGTTTATGTGAGTTTTCTTGATACTTTAGTTTCGGAAACATTCCATTTAGAGGGACCAAATAAATTATGGATTGCATTGGAAAATTGCTTGGATATTTAGGAAGGAAAAACACTAGCCAATTATCTTGCCATTCCTGAGGAGCTGGATACCATTATCCAGATTTTAGAGTGGAGTAAATACTTAGAGGAATAGGTATGTTTTTTGGGAGCTAACTAGAAATAATTGGAAGTTGTTACCATCTCTTATACAACCACCACAATTGGAGTTGAAGGCTCTTCTAGGTAATTTGAAATAGGTGTATTTAAGTGAGTATGAAACTCTTCCTGTTATTATTTCGAGCAGACTAACATCTTTGTAGGAAACAAAATTATTAGGCATGTTAAAACATTACAAAGATGCTTTTGGATGGATTGTGGCTGATTTGAAAGGGATTAGCTCATCAATTTGTATGCATCAAATTCTATTGGAAGATGGAGTTAAGGAAATAAGACAGCCTCAACGAAGGTTGAACCCACTAATGATGGAGGTAGTAAAGAAGGAGATTCTAAAGCTCCTTGACATGGGAATAATCCATCCAATTTTAGATAGTAAATGGGTAAGTCCAGTACAAGTGGTTCCTAAGAAAACTGGAGTAACCATAGTGGAGAACACTTTAGGTGAATTGGTGCCCACCCGTACGCAAAATAGGTGTTTGTATAGATTACAGGAAGTAAAATTCTATTACTCGTAAAGATCAGTTTCCACATCCTTTTATTGACTGGATGCTTGAAAAACTTGCAGAGAAAACTCATTATTATTATTTAGATGGTTATTTAGGTTATCACCAAATTTCTGTTGCACTAGAGGACCAAAACAAAATGACTTTCACATGTCCTTTTGGCACCTTTGCATATCAAAGAATGCCATTTGGATTATGTAACGAACCTGCCACGTTCCAAAGGTGTATGGTAAGTATTTTCTCTAATTATGTGGATGACTGTATTGAAGTTTTTATGGACGAATTTATAGTTTATGATGAGTCTTTTGATACTTGCTTGATTAACCTTGAAAAAATTTTGAAACGTTGCATTGAAAATAACTTGATTTTGAATTATGAAAAATGCCATTTTATGGTTGATCAAGGGATAATCTTAGGCCATGTAGTGTCTTCTAAAGGAATTGAGGTTGATAAGGCTAAGAT
>JAOTIZ010000009.1:22949544-22963987 GCA_027123425.1 Erythroxylum panamense
TATAACATCTAAATAACTCCTTAATCATACCCAAATAGAAACTAAGTATGGGCAACTAGTTCCTAGGCAAAGATTAACCATAATTAAGCAAATACACAAAATATATGCAGCTGGATAACAATTGCACATCATATATGATTTTGTTGTTCGAAGTTAACACTAAAAATAGAACATAAAGAAAATTAAACATGCATATTAACAAGTGATCAAGCATGCATTAAGCCCTATAAGTTCAGTTATCTAAGTTTAGATTCTTATCATCGACATTTTGAGCTATATAGCAGGCTAACTGTAAAGATGCACACCAACTGAGTTCTCTTGCATGTTTTCTTTTTCTCTACTATCATTTTATTCCTCTTTTGTTCATCTGATGCTTATTCTCCTTATACTCTACGTTTTGCTCTTGCTTCCTTGCCATTTTGCTTCATTTTCTAGTTGTTGCTTATTTCTACTAATGTGCATTGTCATTTATCTGTCCATGATTTCTACGTTTTCTAGTTGTTGCTTATTTCTACAAGTGCTCATGATTTCTACCCACTAGAGGTTCGTTAAATTATGGTTTTGAGTCGTAACAGACACCGCCTAATTGTAACTCATCTTTGGTTACAACCTGCTTTGACACAAAAATGTCGACTACTGGGACGGTGAAGAAAAGACTAGTAGAAGGTATAGTTTGAACAAACAAATGGATAACAGAGCATATATACAGTCACAGCACATGGATAACAGAGCATATACAGAAATGCAGGCAGACGATAAAAAATTTCACAATCCTTTGACCATTCCATTGCATGACTAACCTGATATGCTATCCTTTTCAAATGCTTTTGTAGTTATCACTTGTTGATCCACCTGAACAGAAATTAAACAAGCATCAGATCTGAACTATGACACGTCAAACAGAAAGGAAAAGAAATTTCAGATCTTTCAATCTCGCAATCAAAGCCGTCTCAGGAAAAAGAAGACAGAAGAATGCGAATCAATGTTCAAAATCACGAAACCAGATCCACCGAACCAGAAGAACTACCGAACAAAGACAAAACATAAAAAACAAGAGGTGAAACATCGGATCTTCCCGATCGAACCCAGATCCAGAATGCAGGGAGACCGAACCAGAAGAGACGAGAGCGAGGAGCGTTGGGAGAAGAACAAATGCAGGGAGGCATACGGAAGAACAAATGGAGAGGAAACTAACCTCAGCCGCCACGAACGTCTGACCAGTGCGAGTTTGGTTGGGAGAAGACGGTAGTGAACGATTTGGGAGAAACGGTGTAGAGAAGAGGTGATAGGTTTGGACGTTGAAAAACGGGGATAATGATGTAATTGCAAGTTTCCGTCCCGGGACAGATAGATCATGTACCATAGTTTGTCGATGTACACAAAATCACCGTCCCCGTATTCCTGAGACAGGGATAAAATAGTGGAGACATAAAAGCAAACACTTTGGAGACGGAATTTTTGAGTCTTCGTCCACTGTCCCCACCTATGAGCACAGTAACCAAACACAGTGTTATTGTATAGTGACTCATGAACTGTTTTTATTAAATTGGTTATGTTAATATGCTTTATGATTTTATAAATTAACTCTTGATTGTTTTTTGGTTTGTAAACGACCTTACGTATGAACCTTTTGTACTGTTGTTGAGATTGTTCTTGAGTGGACTTAAAAGTCCAAAAGTTATGGTAGAGTTTTAAATATGAATATAGAAAGTACGTTTAAAACTGATTTACAGGTATTTTAATTGAGTTTTGGGATTTTCAAAATACAGTCATTATGTTGTCTAAACGTTTTCAAAGGAAATTTAGTTAGTCTTGTATAGTCGGGTTAAGGGTATCATAAGTATCCTTAGCCTGGATATGCAATGGTTGTCATATGCCCGATATAGTTTCGAGTCGTAATAGTCTTTGTATTATATGAATGTTTTAATCACTTAACTAAATTTTATAATTATTTATTAAGTTATTTAATTTTAAGGGTATAGACGGTTATTCTTACTGAGTAGGCAGCTCAACCTTGCCATTATTTTTTTAGGGGATTGAGCAATCAACCCCAGTGTACAGGATGGACCAAGTGGAGTTTAGGTAGGGCTAACAGATTAATTGTGTAAGGTTGTTTGATTGTATATAGTTTTGAATGTGATAGTTTGGGCAATAATGTTGTATAGAATTTTTTGTGTTTGACTAACAATCCACTCTTTTGAAACTAATGAAGAATTGGATGATTAATGGTATGTTTTGGGAACTATTTAGTTAATTGTAGTTTGAGAATTTTGGGAGCTATCACATTTTTAGTGTTGAACTATGTTATATGGCGCTTGCGGACGTTCACATTAATCTCTTAAATAAAATTCAACCCAGTTAACAGTAAGACAAAGTTTTGCTAGAGGTCATTTCCAAATTACGGAATTAAAACCTTCTTATGATTGGATTAATAACACTTTGCAGTAGAAAGGAAGGTTAGTGGTGGGATCAAACTCGGAATTGAGGAATCATATCTCATTATTCCTTGATTCAGTTAGAGAAGACTATTCAAGGGTTTTCGAAACTTCAAAGCAAATCCAATTATATTTCATCTAAAGGAAAATGCAGAGAGGTACTAGAGACTTTGTGAAGAAATTTTAAACTCGCCAATATAGCATGTATAAGCCTATTGCTAAGTCTGGTCTCTTATTACTATTACTACCAGTTTCAGGTAAGGTTTGGACTAATGTTAGCTTAGATTTTATTAAAGGGCTACCAAAGTATGACCGTTTTATCTCCTTAGCTCATCCCAATTCCACTGTTAAGGTGGTGCAAACTTGTGCTGATCATGCAAGAAAGTTTCATGGCATGTCTATTTGGATGGTCAGTGATAGAGATCCTATCTTCTTGAGCAATCTCTGAACTAAATTTTTTAGAATACTGGGAGTTAAGGATGATCAAACAAAAGTTTTAAACCGCACTTGTGTGAAATTGAAACCGTGTCGCCATCACACGAGCTTGGATCGATCTATTTTGGACCCTTTTCAATGTCAGAAGTCACAACATATCAGGACTGTTGCTTATCAAAAAACTCGTAACTGGATTGTTGTTCATCGACATGTGTACCGAGAAAGCAACAGAAGCGTGGACTGGCTCGCCACTCAGGCCAAGCAATCCAACATTGACGTCACTTTTCTTGCCTCTCCACCCAACGGGTGCCTTATCATCCTCTTGGAGGATCTGTCGTGGATTTGTTTCCCTAGATTAGTTTTGTAACCAGTGTTATCTTTTTCCCTTTATATAAAAAAAAAACACTTGTAAGACTATCTATCCCAGATAGCTCACAATGACGGGAGTCACTTTCAAGTGTGTTAAAGTACTTGATAATGGTGCTGGATCAACAGTTAATTAATCAGAAAATAGACCGGCTGTGCAACTTCTTATTTTTCTAAATAAATGTGTTTGCTCGTTATGATTTCTTATTTTTCTAAATAAAAAGAAATTTGTGTTTAATTATTAACAAAAATGTTGTTACATTTTATTAAGATATAGTAATTAAATATTAAATATAAATTAATTAATTCTAATAATAACTAAATGAGTAAGAAATTTGCAAGGTTTTTTACTTAAAATTAATGTCAGTATTTATAATTAAATATTTTATATTTATTAAATAGTTATTTATAAAATATATTTATTTAAGATATATTTATTAAATAATTATTAATTTTCTAAATTCAAAAAGATATTATATTTAAACTAATTATATAAAAATTAATTAATATTTGTATTACAGTCAGAATTATTATAGTAGTTAATAATAAAATCACAGTATAAATAAATATTTTAAAAAATTATTTGTTTTTCTATTTTTGTAAATTATTAAATTTGAAAACTTATTCAAATAAATATTTTACCAAATTTTAAAAATAGAAATAAAAAACAGAAATCAATATTATAAAAAAATATGACCACACGCTAGAAAGCTTGGACTCAAAAGGTGGAACGCCCACCCTAGGCATCCCCACACTCCGACCTAATATTGTGTGAGGGAGGTAAATCACGGTTTGATCCCAGTCAGCTTCTTGGAAAGGCGACCCAGTATTCGATGCGCACAAAGAATCACCACATTGGATGAGCTCCCACACTGTCACTGCCGAGACTCAAACCTAAAACCTTAGACTCATTTTCTTTCTCAATAACCGATTGAGCTACCTGTGCAGGCCACACGCTAGAAAGCTAACAACTTGAAGAAGTGCTCTAGTTAGCATCTTTATTCTTCTTTATTATTTTTCTTTTCAATTGATTGCTAACTGGAACTGTGGAAGCCGCATGCGTGAAGTGAAACGGCATTGAAAAAGTAGGAACCTAGGGCAGTCAAAGAAATGGGACGCTTTGACCTTGGACTGCAATAGCAACTAAGCATGATGACGTAGGACTAAGACTCTCTCTCTCTCTTTTACATCATATTTGACGAGAAAGGTAAGGGTTTTGTATTGTTTGATATAGATCGTGAGTGTCCGCCTCTCTTTTACTGGGTTTTTAGGGTTAGGAGTAGTCAGATTTGGAACAGAGGACTTGTTGGAATTTGTAGTTGAAGAGACTACTACTGGAACTAGATAAATTTCCACATGAAAGTTAGCTTTCTTTGGAATTTGAAACTTTGGTGGTACTTCAATGTTCTTAATACATGATCAATGAAATGAAACACTAATTATCTACTTTTTTTCACAAAATTGAACGCTTTAGTTTCATGCAAACAAGTTTGAGACAAACGAAATATTTAAAAATGATCACCACTACTAGCATTATCCTTTTCCCTTTCGTTCGACTCTCTGGGAGTCTTTGACTACTGAAATAATTTTTTATCGTAATTGTTCTGGTGACGGCGTTTTGTCGCTCACCACCTTCTTTGAGACTATAAGAAGATTCCTGCAGAAATCTTTGTTAAAAAAAGTATGTATTGATCCTCTCAAAGTGTACATTGTATAAAGTTAATGTCATAGGGGAAGTAACAGTAATCTTTTTCTTGTTATCGGTACTGAGGAAATGCCAGATTATTATAAGTTTGATTGAAATGAAAATGAGTTGCCTCATCACTTGAATATGTTGGCTCGAGTTTCAAAGTAAAACAATCAAAATGTGAGAGACCATTGTTCCTTTGGATCAACTTCTATCGAGGCTAGAGTCGCCCCAGGTCACATGAACATAACCATTATTTACTTACAGGTCTTTAGACAACCGAGAACGTATCACAAAATTTGAGACTGTTCATAAAGAAAGATGGTTTTTGGAGACAAAAAAAAAGAGAAGGTAATCATTTAGGCTGTGGAGGTTTTAGAAAAGGATGCTTAACTTAAGCCTTTTATATGCTAGAATGGGACTGAACCTGGGGTAACAGAAGAAAGGAAATGATAAAGCTGTAAGTGTAAAGAGAATACTCGAAAGACCAAAAACGACTAGGACTTGGGCTAGAGAAAGGAAGGTGACACGGTTCCCTGACAGACTTTTGTGATGCTTCTCACATGGGGATAAGTGCCATTATTGGCTGCATTTTATCTTTACTTCTGTCTCTCTATGGAAGCAGTACGAGTAAGACAATTTTGATGGACTTGAACGTGGGCTCTCTTCTTCATCACACACTTTGACTTTCCCGATGTCCACGAGGACACCTCCTTTTCCAGGCAGCTCAAACCTTTTACCACGTCAATCGTATCTGTTTCCAGTTGGAAGTTCTCTATCTGTCGAGCTTCTTTGTACTATTAAGTATAATCAACACTAATTAGTCTTTCATTAGTCAGTTTTACCTTTACATTAAATTTTAGATAAAATTAAATGACACAAATTCAAAACCCACAAACCGCTCAGAAAATTTCTTGAAAGGAACCAACTCCGTTAATATGATTGTTATTTGACTTATTGTCAGTAATTTGCAGGCTTGTTGAGATTGAGCATCAATCAGCTTTCTTTTCAAGTGAACCATTTCTTGCTGGCCTGTCACTTCTCTGCTATCTTCCCTACGGCAAAAGCTTTAAAATTTTACTCAGAAGCTGCATGAGACGGGTTGGAGCTCCTGTAAGGTGTTGCATGAGTTTTAATGAAATAAAGTTAGAGATACAATGGTCTATAGGACCGGTACATTCTGGGAATAGTTTGCGAAATAATAGCTTGTTAGACTCCGAAGCTAATGCACATACACGAGATGCATTGTATACTTATACGGATACTTTCATGCAGTTTCATACACTCTTAAGATTTAGTCTTGATATAAACTAGTTCAGAGATCGTTTAGAGGGATATCATTGAGCACTTTCTTTGCATTAGTTAGACATAAGCTAAAACAAAATTGTCTTTTGATATCTTTTCTAGTACAGTAAATAATATCGTCTATTTATCTAAGGAATCTGAAGGATTTTCCTGGAAACCAAAAGGCCTGAATAGTATGTGACTATAGATGTACTTGAGCCTACTGAAGCCGAAAAGTAAAAATGTACGAAAAAGAGAAGGAGCAGAGAAGGTTGTATAATGATGAAACATGCGTAGCTACACAGCACCATATGTATGGACATATTCCAAAGTCAATATGAAAAGCGAAGCATCGTTGGCAATTGTCATCGTAATAGATATTACAGTATTGGATATCATAGGAAACCCCCTACGGCCTACCCTCCCTAACCAAGCAGGCTGGACCCCATTCACACCACCAACACCTAAAATTTGCCATACTTCATCAAACTTCTAACTCATTAGGCTAGTAATAAACAATGGCCTTCCTTTTGAAGTTTATAACCAGTAAACATCATTTGTTCTGTATCACTAACCACTATGTCTTGCGGTGACCTCACTTAATGAAAAGATTCTAGGATTAGTGGCAATGGTTGGTATAGTCCATCCCTTTTTTCCCCATTCCACACACTCAGAAACCCACTAACATTTTCTGAAATCTTTTCTCCTGTTTTGCATGTTTTGGAATGGGGAATCTGTTAAAGGACAGGAATAGGATAAAGCCAAGCTATCTAGCTGCTCTTCCTGTTGCTTAAAATGGGAGACCAATCAGCTAAGGTTTATGATGTTGAAAATTTGATGAACTGCTGCTGATATTTCGTCTGCTGATCCCACCTTACAATCATCTTCTATCTGCCATGCCATACCAGGTTGGAAAAATGAAATGAAATGACATACAAGGCAATGGAAATGGAAATTAAATGTTAAAAGAGACCAAATTTCTGAAACAGGATTAGTCAAAAATATGGTTGACCAAACAGAAATCCAGGAAAAGGGAAAATACCTTGAGATTGAAAGAATAAAGAACAGTACTTTGAGAAGAAGTAATGTTAAGGTGCAGAACTGTAAGCCTTAGATCTTCCAAGGCAACAATGGCCCTTAATAACTGGCCTGGTCTCCTTTTACAGTGAACCTTCAAACTTACATGGTTCTGTATGGCGGTGACCTCTATCTCCGCCGCTTCCAATTTCTTTATCTCTTCTGTTTCTTCCTCAAAATCACCACCTCCCCCGTGGATACTGCAGCTTGTGGACTGAGTAAACAAACCCTCCGACGAAAGGCCTTTACCTTTTCCTGTTTTTCTCATACGTTTTGTTGCATCAAGAGATTGCAGAAGCTGCTCTAGTTCCTTCACGAAGTCTATTGCACCTCCTATAATGGATGCTTGGTCTCCCTTTTCGAGAATGAAAATAAGAAAAGTAAACAACTTTTTCAAAGTTCGTGAGATTCAAAAATTGAGTTGTTAAATGAAAAAGGAACTTTGAATGTGTATGATTCACTTCGATCTACTGAATATTTTAAAAGTAACAGGAAAATGTTTACCCTCTGACCATAAGAGGAGGGCATGAGAGACCGGAGAGAGTTCAGGTAGTCGTTCATTTGACGACGGCGGTTGCGTTCTACGGCAATGTGGGTCATGCGCTGGCTCTCTACTTCATCCTTGTTCTTGCCAGGCCTCGTTCGCTTTCTTTTCTTTCGTTCTTTGGTGACTGTTGGAGAAGATTTAAAGCAATGGTTTTCACTAAGCATGCTGTGCTTGGTAGTCCAAGGAAAAGAAGAGCCAGAGTTGTTTTCTCTACAGGAAGGTTCTTTTGAGTTCAATTCCTGAAGCTCAGAACTTGCAACTTCCATGCAAGGACTAAAATGTGGGTTTTGAACGTCTTTGGTTTCTGATTTGACAGGTGAATGCAAATCAAGCATTTCATGAGTCACACAACTTTCAGGTTCAAGTGCTTGAACTTTGTTTCCACTTTCAAGCGTGTAGGTGCTCATATCCCATGGCTTTTTGAGATGTTGTAGTCTCAACAAGGTCTGAAAGTTTGGTTGTTTAAGGGGGAAAAGTACTGGAGGGGTTTCTATACTTTGAAGCATTTGGAGAAAAGGCATTTTGTCTTCTGGGCTCGGTATTGAAATCCGTTGTCGCTGCTCTTCTTCTTCTTCTTCTTCAAATCTGAAACTCGAATTCCCAAAGCATTGTTCTAACCCCTCAACTTCCAAAAGGTCTCCTAAGAACTGCGAGAAAAGGAAAAAAAAAACACTGAATAAAATAGAATAGACATCCGAAAGAAGGAAATGACATAAATTCCCAGCTGGGTTCCGCACCAAATCACCCACAAGAGAAGCAAAAGAGCAAATGCTGTTCACAGAGAGGATAAGTGAACCAGTCACGGAAGAGAAGAAGAGAACAAAAGCGGAATGAGAATGGAATGTTGAAGAGAATGGAACAGCAGTAGCTGATGTTAGCATTTACAGAAAAACAACACAATGCATTGAATGCAATCACTTGGGAGAAGTAAATGCAATCCATATTTTCTTGATTATAGTTAAAGGAATTGGAAAGAAACATAAGGAGAAGTACTAAAAATGAACAAAGTAACATACGTAGGAATTAATGTGTCCTTGAAGCCTCTCCATTACTGCCGGGAGAAGTAGTGGTGAACTACAGAGAGCTACCTATGCCTTAAATTATTTATCTCTCTCTCGCAGGCTTAAATACACCAACATTCCAATGGGGATGCTACCAACTCAGGAGTAATAAATGTAACTCCCCAACAGAAGCAGAAGGAGATAGCTAGACCCCATATATATAATAAACCCTCAAAATTACAGACACATATATATACATGCCCTTAGGTTCGGATGCTGGAAATCGAATGGTCTTTAATGGAATAACAATACTAATAATGCTATGATGAAGTAGCAGAGGAGTGTGAGTGCAGAGAAATGGAGCCCAAGAGAAGAGAGACGATGGAGTAAGAAATTAAGAGGGGTAAATAAAAACACTGATGGTGAAGCAACAGGAGGGAAGTGAGGTAATGGTAATATTGGGATGTGTTTTACAAGGTCGGAGGCAGCATTATTGGCGGTGGCAGTTTTGTCCGGCAGCGGGGACAGACAGCTGTGGGGACAGGACTCCCATAGTAGAACCAAATTACAAATACTACAGTGGCTCCCCCAAGTTATTCTATAGATTGTCTCAACCTCTCTTATGCATCACTCACTCACCACCCCCTCTTTTGACTTAATGTTCTTAATCATTTTAAATATTAAAAATTAGATTTATATTATGTAGGAGTGAGTTAAATTTATTTTTAAATTATTTATTTTAAATGCGTAATTATACTTATATTGCATGAATAGATGACATCCTAAATCTGTGACTGGATTCCAAATCCCACCAACTGCGTCTGCACGGATATCTTATAACATCCGACTCTGACTCTATTCCGTATTCCGTGCAGTTATGTTATGCCCTTCTTGTTTTCAGGTGTGTTCTCGTGACTGCCATTCCTCCCCCGACCATTTCCATCTTGTATTAGTGTTCGTAGTTCGTACCACCTAAGCTAAGAGGAAGAACATGTTATCATATATAACACTGAATCAAATTTTGATAACGAAGCATCAAATACACATTGGTTGGGTCGATCGTGCTAGGCCCAAGTCCAGACTCAAACATAGACAGCCCATTTCACGCGGCCCATTCATAAATAGCGGCTGCCCACGTGAAAGGAAAGACCTAAACTTAGCAGGTATTTGTCATGTATAAATTGATTACCTCATCATGAGAAAGGTACGAGATTCGAGAACCCTATCATTCTTAATTCACTAGCCTCCAAAACCCTCACAAAGAAGACAAACTTGAGCGTCAGAGGGGCTTATCGGGAAACAACCCCCGACGTGCCTTTGTTGTTTTGCAGAAACCTTCAAGCCGGAATCAACCAATCTCATGGATCCAATCGGTAGCTCACAGCCTCACTAGAATCCGACTGAACCAGGTTTAAAAGTTGATAAACAATAAGTAAAAAGTTATTATCCATGTGTGAGTTAATAAGCAATTAAGAATCGGTTTTATATTTGTGGTATTTTTTTTATTATTTGTTCACGTTATTCCCATATGTCCCTCTTTTGTTTCAAATATTTCTTTAAATTTTTTTTTTTTATCATTCTTGCCATATGTTGATATTATTTTATAAAGTGTATTGTTACGAGAAATAATTAATGAACGGAAGAAACAGCGGAGAACGACACCAAAGAAAAATGAAGACAAAGCAAACGACGTCGAAGAAGTAAGTATCATCAACTAGAATAATTAAAATGCTTCGTAGTTGTAACGGTTTTAACAAATCATGTGAGATGGCAAAACGTGTCGCCATCGTAAGCACTCTAACACGGTTAAATAATCCTAACTGTTCATATACGTATGGAAATTTGAAGTAAATTTATGTACTATTTCCTCTCTGTCATCTTCTACGCTTTGTACTCCATCCTTTCCCACATTCTCGGAACAATTCATGTAACAGTTGGTATCAGCGCAGACGACTCTTGGCTGAAATGGCGGAAAGTACAAAGGTAGCAAAAGTGCAGTGCCTGGAAGAGGGGCGTGAAGAATCTGCTGGAGGCACAGATAAGAAACGAAACAGAGATCAACGACATCAAGGCTACGTTAACTACAAGAAAAATACATGAAACAATACTGTAGTTAATTAGTAACGGAAATTGACATTCTGTTGGTAACATTGTCCTAAAATATAGTATTTTGAGATGGACAATATCCGTCATTGGTAAAATAGACGGCAATACTTGGTAGCATAAATAAATATCAGAGTATATAGACGGATATTGCTTCCGTGATTTCATCAATAAAATTGAAAGTTAAATGTTGTCGTTTGTTTCGGCTTCAACGTGTTTAATAAAAAGAAAACGACATCATTTGATTTAACACCAAATGATATCATTTTTGTTTAACATTAAACCTACCCGAAGCCCCCTTGCCCATTGTCTTTTCTTTTTTATCATTTTCTCTTGTATCGTCATCGATCATTCGTGGTTCGCTCTTGTCCATCGTCTATCCTCTGTATTCCATCGTCCATTGTTCGTGCTTTACCCTTGTCCATCTTCCATTGTCTTCTGTTAAGTGGAGGGTAGTCGTCCATGCTATGAATGTCAGTTTGAGTATTGTGTGTTATTTGAAACGTGGTTGGTGAATAATGTGTTTAAATGTGTTTATATTGGTTAAATAATTGAAAAAATATAGTGGTTTGTTATTAGTTAGAGATGAATTCTGATTGCCTACAAATTGTTCGATGAAATGTCTCTTAGAGTTAAAAGTAACCCTTTTATCTTGAAGTATAGATAAATTTGCATATAGCCACATTGAATATGACTTTTAAAAAAAGGAATCTCAAGTTTCAAACATAAATTAAGGTATGCAAATGCCCCATATATATAATAGAGTTGGTTGAGGTTAGATGTGATTTGATTTATAATATTAAGAAAAGATTAAGGACAAGAAAATTTGTTGAAAAGGATCAACTATGGCATTAAGTTGTCTGCACAAAAATAAAAGGCCTAAGATAAAGCAATATGCTCTTATCAATAATATTTTCTTTTCTATGCTAGTTCTTTAATTCTCTCAACCTTCCTTCAAACTAAATTGAAATGAATTCATCATTTTTTGTACGTACTTTATTATGCATATTGAGATCACACCATTAAGTTCATGAATTGAAATGACAAGGGAATTTAGGTTATGATTTTGAGTTCTTAAAACACCTTTATTACATTAATCACTAAATAACCAAATTTTGAACCTTATCACTTTTCTTTGTTAATCTAAGGCTAAAGGTGTGATAATTCAAAATGTAGTTACACCAATTTGATTATTATTTCATGCTTACATGAATGATAGAAATAGTTAGTGAGAAAATTGAGATGAAATGTGTATGCCTTGTCATTAACTTTGTGACTCTTAACTTTTTTATCTTCTTGAAATCAAAACTATTCTAAATTTTTATTTACTTTAATTTATGTTTGAGTGACCATTTATGCAACATCCCACTACTATAAAATATATACCCGAACATCCAAGGACATTCAAGTACATATCCTATGATAATGATATGTTAAAGCAAAAAAAATCCAACTTACACATGGCATCAACTAACTTAATTAAGAATCATCAAAATTTAAAACCATTCACTGCATTCATTGACAAAAGATTTCACTATATTTTACAAACTTTATATAAGTTCTAGACAAAAACTACAAAATACAAAAAAAACAACACTTCTGACGTCAGCTGACAGACCTCTGACCCATAACTAAGTCTAAAATGTTCTTCTAATCCGGTTCAAGAAACTTGGTCTCCTATCTCGTACCTGAAAAGCCATGTTATAATTTTTTAATAAGTTTTGCTAACTCAATGAGTGAACCATCATTGATGATTTAACCCAAGTCAAGTACACAAAATCACAGATCTCACACATATTCATTCAGATCATGAATAATCCAAATACTCATAATCTTATGACATATAATGATTTCAATTCAGAACAGATATTTACAAATACATATGCATATGAGACTACAGATTCATTATTATTGTTGTGATCGAGTGCTTTTCACACACATATATAGATACTGGCCCATTGGGCTCAGTCAGAACAGAAATCAAGGGGCAAAGCTCTACGTGCAGGAACAGAAAATCACAGAACAAAGCTCTACGTGTAAGTGCTTATATACTAGCTACTCCGGTCATAACGCCTTTATCTGAGCATGCATTTTATGAAATACATCAAATACATAATATGTCATGCATAACAGTCACATGTATTGCACAATCAAAATCTCATAATCATCAAACCTAGGTTCGGCATTCAACTTTCGTTGAGAATACAAATATCATTCAGAATTTCACAGCAATCAGAACACTTTCAATACACTCCCAAAAAAATAACCCTTCAGACTTTAAGTCCGGAATTCATAAACAAATTTCAAATAGTTAATAATTGGAAGTCAAACAAATTCAATCAATCCTAGGAAAAATCATCTAGGTTGACTCATAGTGCGTTCTGATATGCTATTGCCTGGATGACCCTGCAATGTATGGCTGACATCCAATATGCTCCTCTATATCATACAAAAACATTTACAAATATCACACTTTTACACAAATGTATAAGCATGCCTTTATGCACATCTATGTATATAAAAAATGCACAATGCATGATCAATGACAAATCTGGATATCTTATCGAGTTCTTATCACCAAATCATTCAGATATCAAAGCCTTCATAAATAATTTACATTCCAAGAACCAAGTACACTTGCTTTCTAGGGCACTATATTTCCATAACTCCAACACATAACACAAAGAGACTCCTGGGTAGTGTAGTATGTCTTTGTATCTCAATGCATACTTAAGCATATCCAATCCTCTCCATCTTTTTAGTTTTCGTATCGATACTCATATATTTACCTAAAGAGCTAGCAAGGCAACTCAAACCCTCTATTATCCATAATTCCAGAGGTAGATTATGAAATTATACTTAAATAAGGAATGTTTCAACAAAACCTCTTGATATGTGCTTAGTTCTTGACATATTTAATCCATTAGATGTAGTGATTAGTTCTTTTAAAAGCTTAAGACATTCACTTTAGTTCATATTTGGTTTTAGATACAATTTTGAAGCATAATGCATAAAGTGAGTTAAAAGCACACTCTTTGAGCCATCTTCTTATGATTAACATTCAATTTTCTTCATGAAACTAGAAGGGAAAGGGTTATAGTAAGAGAAGACAAGAAAATACCAAGGAAGAAATGTTGGACCCCAAACATTTCTTTGGAAGTAAGAAATATTGTATGTGAAATGTTGGAAGTTAAAAGCTGGAAATGTAGTTTGAAACATGTTCAATGAGTAAGCTTCGGCGTTTTAGCCATAACTTTTTCTCTAGTCATCCCAATGAGATGATTTTTTATTTGAAGTAAAATAAAGGCATAGTGTTACAAATTTTCTGATGAAATCAAGTTCTAATTCAGTCTCTAAGAATTTTAATTTTTGGATGGAAGTTGAGCACAAAATATTGTTTCAGTATAAGAATAGTTTGGAAATGTTTATAGTATAACTTTTAGATTATGGAACCAAATTGAATGATTTTGATGTCATTAGAAAATTGAGACAATGAGGAACATTTTTC
>JAOTIZ010000009.1:22964087-22980330 GCA_027123425.1 Erythroxylum panamense
CATAAATAAAAATATATCTAACCAAATCTTTTATATGGATTATAATATAAATAAAACTAATATCAAAAATAAATATTAAAACATATTTAAAAAGTCAAATAATGTTATATAAATCTCAAAATAAACGTAAAGATGTGTTTGTGAGTATTATGAAAATTATGTGTAAAATATAAAGGTAAAAGGGACTAAAAATAGGCTCATTAATTGATTTAAAAAATCTACCTGAAAAAGTGTTTTTTGAAAAGCTCCAAATTTGAGTTTCTCAAAAAACTATATTTTTGCTTCCAAAAAATCATTTTTATGAAAAAAATACTTTTAAATTTTACAGTCAAATATTCAGTTTTTTTAAAAATAACTTTTACGGTAAACAATACTTATTTATCCTTCAAAAGCTGAACCAAATAAGCACTAAATATATAACGAAGGGTTGAGTTTCTAATAGCAGCAATGATTTGATTGACTTTCCATTTTGGGAATCAAGGGAATGCAAATGGGTGATGACTTGAAACCCATCGAATGCTCTGGGTCAAATGGTTGTTTTTTGTTCTCAATCCCTAACTAGGAAACTTCAAGGCTGGGCGGTTCAGACAAGTAATTTTACTACGCTGCTTCATTCTCTCCGATACAGTACACCGGCCTTAGATAATGCCTTGTTAGTGTGTTTAAGTACATGTGCATCAAAAGAATCGTATCCGAACCGCGTTGCTCAAAATTAATAAACAAAGCTTTTCAGGCATTGGAAGCCATATTATCCAACTAACGTTTCAGTTGTAGGTAAGATTTTCGAGGGAAATTTTGTTTAAATGCGTCTATAACCGATCTTGAAGGGATGAAAACATGGAAACGTAGCATATTGGAGATAGATAGAATTAGAAAAAGAGATATATAGATGTTCATGAATCTTCATCAAGCCCCTCCTACACCTGAAACATGCAGGACCACCTATATGGTCGATCTACATTTTGTACTATCCACCTTCCTGGTCTCTCACAGGAACCTTGAGATTCCAATATGGCTTGTGGTATTAAGAAAATGCCTACAGTCTTTGTCATCCCAACTCTCTTGGGAATTACTAGGGGAAGTTATTAAACTATTTCTCAAGTGCAATAGGTAGCCATGCATCTCGAGAAGAGCATAGCTTTGGGATGATACTTGGTGTTTGATCACCTAAGATGATCCATATATTTTTTAATAAATACTATCTCCATGCACATGGTAAGCTTATGAATTGGAGAAATCATTTCCAACTGCATGCATTGTTCTTGTGGTTGTAAGAAAAAGATTCAATAGTGTCAACTTTAACTAAATCCACTTGACTTATTAAAATGAAAAGAAATAGGATAAGGATATGAGATTTAACTCATTTCGGTAAATATTTTTGTTGTTTAAATTTATTACATATATTTTATAGTATTACAAACTTCTAAAGGGATAGTGTCTACTATATAAGTTATCTTACAAGGAACTATTTTTATTAAAATAATACAATATATTATTATTAATTTTTTAAGAATTTCTAATATTACAAGATATTTTAAGTAATTTAAAATAATAAAAAAGCTTTTATGATCGATAACATCACACAAGAGGTATGTACATTTTATTCCAAAGTGAAATAGCCCTAATGTGCTTATGATCATTAGTCAAATCAGCAGCTATATTAAGGAAATAATTGGAATTAAATAATGCAGCTCAAAAGAATGTAGGAGGGTTGAAACGTTTAGTAACCTATCGTTAACGTCAAGTGCCCAGCTTGATAAGATATTGGTTTAATGAGTTCCAAATACAAGCATATAAAATGGCGGACAGATCCTCTACCTCTAAATCCTCTACCTCTAAATGTGTGTATCAACTCTGTCCCATTGAATTCAAGCTATCTATTTATGTAAGTCATACATAAATAAATGATTTGAATTCAATGAGATAGAATTGGTATACATATTTAGAAACAGAGGATCTCATATCTATAAAATACTTGTTGAATCACTCTCAAGTCTTAAGCCTAGCCTGTTTATTCATAAATAGATGACTTGAATTCAATGAAACATAATTGATACACATATTTAAGGACAGAGAATCTCATATCTATAAAATGCTTGTTGAATCACTCTCGAGTCTTAAGCCTCGCCTGTTCATTCCCTAGATCCCTTTTTTAATCAAAACTTACCCGACTTTTCACTCTCTCGCCGTCCTTTTTCCCAACTTTGGAACACTAAACCTACACTTAGAGTTTGATGGCTATAACCATGCAAAGGGGGCGGCACCTTGAATTAAGAGCACACAATTTTATATTTAACCATTGCCTCATGCAAGGCTAAGGTTGTGCCAGGTGCATTGATCCTCTTAAGCGGCATCTCGATGTCTACAGAGAGTTTATGCTTTATAGGTTGCAACTGCACTCAATCAAACGGTTTTACCGACCTCATCATCAACCCAACATAAACGTTGGGAAGAGTTCCTCTTTTTAATTAATGGAAAATTGGAAGAAATGAATCGAATCACAATTCACAAGGCAGAGATTAAGTAGCTGTTATATAAAATAGTAACACACCCCCATTTATGTTACAAACGCAGTGCATGTTCTATTCCATGTGATTAGCATAAAAATATTGTCAGGTTTAGTGGCAGCTGCTATGGTGCAACGGGGATCCGTCTTTATTTTATTTCCTCGTTGTGATGTTAAATTACTTTTATTAAATTTTATAGTGGCAGTTATATAATTTTTGAAACTTATTGAAATGTGTCATTTAACATAAATTAACAAATTATATTTCTATGTTGTACAGTCGTCTTCAATTACAATTGGTTCATCATGGTCTATTGCAAATTGTATTTACACGTTAGCAGGCCTAACTCACGTCCGAAAGCTAGCTTAAAAGGAGAAAGTTTGTAGACTATTATAAATTGTTAAATGCTCTCATATTTATCTGATATGAGATTTCTGACACACACCTTTCAGTCTAGAGCAGAACTAAATATTTAATGGATATATTGGATAAAGGAATAAAACTGAGTACTACCCCAAACTATCAAGACAATTTGTCTCTGATATGATCATGCTAGAAGTGCCTAATTCAGCAATAAAAGTTAACTCAAGAGAAATTTTTTTTACACATTATTATAAATTATTGAATGCTTTCGTAATTATCCGATACGAAATTCTTTAAACATATTGATATCGTATGAAACATTTTTTTAGAGAAAGCTAAGGGGTCTTATAACATCTTAACACGTTTTTCTTATATATCGCATGTGGGTTTTCCATTTTTCTAGATACGCGGAATCCGCAATTATATCTCTTATTTAGTTCTTTCGGGTGGGCATACCTTTTTAATTTAGTGGTTATTAAATTAAAGTGACTGTGCCATTTGTAGATTTCATATTTCAGAGGCTTGATATTCGAATATAAATATTTAATATCAATTATATTATTATATCATTTATACTTTTATAATTAATAACAATAACAATAATTATTTATGTATATAAATGTCTAGTAAAAACCATTCAATTTTCATAAATAATTATTAGATCTAATTAATTGACAACATTTCAATAGTTAATTAACTTGGACAAGAATTTTTTCTACTTCTTTCACTAGTTGAATATATATCCTACTTAAAATCGTCATGATCGATATCAGGTTCCAATCATATATACATTGACTAAGATTTTAATGTTCCTCGCATCTGAAAATATTTCCGACTAGAATTGACTCTTCATAAGATCATTTAGATGCTGGTGTATTAATTGTTGCTTAATTATATTTGTTTTGAGAAGTGATCCATCAACTTGAGATAATACTGATACAAGATGGTTTCCAAATACAAACATCTTCTAAATCTATCCAAGCTACTTATTCCGTCAAACAATTTGTTTTTTTTTTCATATGATTACCTTAAGATTTTCTTTGTTCTTTTGAAGGTTTATTCTTCATTTCCGCAAGGTGGCATGTGACCATTTAGGCATTGACCTTGTGATCAAACGACTCAATTAATCCCTCTCTTTTTCTTTCACTCTTTCATTTGGCATTTCATTATTGCTATTTGTTAAGCGACCGTTTTATCATAATAGCTTAAGCTGTTGTGTGAGACCAACTCAATTGGTTTTATATATTCTTTAACATACCCCCTCAAGTGAAAGTCCTTTGAGCTTGAAACTTGCACAGGCCTACTTTACCTTGTGCTTAATTTAATTAGAATAGGTAGGTGGTAGGATTCGAACTCATGACTATTTGGTCGTAGAGGCTCTGATATTATATTAAGTAACCATTTCACCACAATAGCTTAAGTTGTTGTGTGAGACCAACTTAATTGGTTTTATATATTCTCTAACATACAAATAATGAACATTTATGCATGTGGTCTATTCCTTTACACAATTTCTCACAGTATGTAAAAAGACAGGAAAAAAAAAGAAGGAAGAATTGCAAGTAGGCTTACCATACTACAGAATATTGAAAAATGGTAACAAGTCTAATTTGGATGGTGCAACAAATCATCAACTGGATGTGAATCTTATCTCGTAGTCACGGAGAGGAGTTGATGGCCGAAGTTCCAAACAGAAAGCCACTTGCAGGAAGCATAGAGTTCATACTATATCCACTTTTGAGGGTCATCTCATGATATGTTGAAAACGCAATGCACCTCGAGTGTGATATTAATTAAATCAAAAAATTAAAATGAAAGAGTTATATAATAATTAATCAATAATGATAATTTTAAATAAAATAAAAAGAATGATCAAGTATGAATATCACTTGTTCTTATTGAAGGGGGTTCGGGTCCAATCTCGCTAGCTGTGACCTGTGGGCATGTTCTGCAATAAATATGTGTCGGGGGCAAATTTTGTCTCTATAGAAAGCTTGTAGCTGAGGGTTCTGTCTTGTAATGAACAACGTGCCCTGAACACCACGTCCATTTCAACATCCTTGTTCTTACTCTTGAGTGTTTACTGCTGATGTCCTTGTGTCAAATGTTTTAGGTAACTCGCTTGAATAACCTATAGTTCCAGTCCGGTTCCAAAAGGATTCACTGCCTTCATGTACGTACTTTGTTTACTCTTGCCCGGTACTTTGTATATTATAAAACATTACAAGCAATGTGTCTTCAATTTTGCTTGGGTGGTCCAACTGTTTTGTGGGACTCCTCGAGTTTCTTCAATTGAAGAGGTGATGAGTCCGAATTCGAGGACTTTTTTAGTACCTCTAAATATTACAGAGTAGGTTTACAGTGCATAAAAGGTCCCAATTAGGTTACCATTAAATTATACTCAACTATTTTCTAATTGTCTCATCTATAATCTTCAAAATAATCATGATATATAGTAATCATAAATAAAATCTTAAACTTGAATGAGTATGAAAGAAATGCAACAGTTAGAGGCATGTAACTTCTAAATTTGATAAGAGAATTTGAAATATAGAAAAAGACGAAAGTAAAGATTATTCTTATAAAATTTCTTGATATAATTAATAAAGTGAGACTTCTTAGTAGTGAATTTTATCATTGAAGAATAATCAAGAGAAGTTCTAACTACAATTCTTCATAAGGCTTTAGCCTACAATTTCTTTATTGGAGAATGTTAAAGACCTGTTAAGTATCAGTTTAGAAGTTCTTTTAAATGTGTTATAGGCACAAGAACGAAAAAGACTTGTGAGATAAGAAGGATACGTGAATGGTGCTTTTCAAGACAAATTGCTAAGTAACAATGTAAGCAAAAACAACAAGAAGAAAAGCTATAACAAGTGACCTGGAAGTAGCACTACAAGAAAACTACCATTTACCGACGGATAATTACCTATGAAGTTAATAATGTCATTAATTACCAACTGAAAATAAAATTCCATCGGTGATTTTGTCGTATTATATGGTAATTTACGACATACAATTTTTCTGTCAGAAAAGTTGACGTGAAAATATAATTTAGCTACGGAATAATTACCGTCGGCAAACACCACAAGAAAAGTGGGAAATAGTGACAGATAATTATTGA
Source organism: Erythroxylum panamense (assembly GCA_027123425.1). Classification (NCBI taxonomy): domain Eukaryota; kingdom Viridiplantae; phylum Streptophyta; class Magnoliopsida; order Malpighiales; family Erythroxylaceae; genus Erythroxylum; species Erythroxylum panamense. Next base: position 22,970,082 of record JAOTIZ010000009.1, read on the forward strand.
TGGGAATAAACTGTTGGAAATTACCAATGGAAAAATATCTTCGTCGGCAATATTGTCGAGAAAAATTTCTTTTAGCGGTGGTACTAATATCTGTCGCTAAATACGAGAAAATACAAAATATAGTGACAGATTAAATAACCATCAATAAATAAGACAGGAATTGTTGGCAGAATGTTAAAGGTTTGAGTTTGCCGACGGAATGTTTCCGTCGATAAATTCCATCGATAAAGTTTATACGTTGTAGTCTGTTTCCACTTGAGCGTTATTAACTTAAAGAAAACGACGTCGTTTGGTTTAACACCAAACAACGTCTTTTTGTTAACGTTAAAAAAAACCCTTAGGTCCCTTCTCCCCCCCCATTGTTGTTGCTCCTTCTTTCTTCTCTTCCTCCCTGCTATGTTTGCTCCTTCGACGCGAAGTGAAGTCATCTCTTGTTCGTGTTGCGTTCGATCACATCATGCTACTTCTGATCCTCTTCTCCGACCAAACAACCATTTTTGTGGAGGTATACATATTGACCATAGGTGTTTGTATTTAATTAACTATTTTGTCTCTTTGATTTGTTTTGTATGTTTTGGTGTTTTATGAATGGATAAGAACATAATATGGTGAAATGTATGTGATAGAAGGGAAAAAATTTAAATTTAGTTGGTATAATGGGATGATTATTTGATGAACATAAAGTGTTTGATCAAATGCCCATGTCTCTGGACACATGCTGAGGCAAGTAATGACCTTTTCTATCTTATGTTTTAAGATTTTTTTGCAGCAACGAGGTTATGTAACTGTTATACGATTGCGTATGTACTTATGGTTTAACAAATTTTACGAGTTAAAAGGCCAATTAATAATTTATGTGTTTAAACCTCTTTGATTTAATATGAAGGGCCAAAATTGCTTCTTTCACGGTTGCTAGTAAGTTCTTTTAGTGAATTTGGTGATGGTTCAATTAACATATATTGTTTATGATTCTAAGGAAATGGTATAGGTACTAGTTAAAATATGGCTTCTAATTTTGACCTTAGTTTAGGGTTGAGTGTTTTTATGATTAATATTTCAAGTTTATATAAGAAATGAGATATGACGATAAAGAGAGCGATAAATTTAGTACTAAGGTGTATGAAATAACATTGGTTAATTCGTGCTCAAAAAAGGTTAGGGTGTAAACAACCATGACAATTAATATATAAATTCTTCCCATATTAATTATTTGAAGATGGTTTAGGACTACTTGAGAATGGTAATGATATAAACAATTTAGTAAAAAAAAAAAAAACTTTAGAATATTGTGGTGTATTTGGATAGGGAAAGGTATCACAAACTTTACACTCTTTATAACCTTATAATAGATATATTTGTTAAGGTTAATAAGGATGATGATGGTCAATGTGCATTTAACCAACCATTTATGCAATCATTGAAGTAAATACAAATGATAAATCATAAGATTCACAAGACATAACATATAATGAAAATCATGATAATGATGAGTTGTCATTGTACTTCTGTGAGTTCATTTATTCAAGTGAAGAAATTATAATAAATATATATAATATTTAACTATGATATACAATAAAAATTATTAATATGATTGAGTACTATACTAAGGTAGCTTGTATGAAGTATTATTAGAAATACATAAATTTAGTTCTAGGTGAATAATTTTAGCTAGCCTTAGAAAATAATATGGACACGCTATCAAACCTCCCACTTGTAAGAAAGGAGCATGAATGCTAAAGAAAAAGAGAATAAGAAAAGTTAGTGAAAGTACTATGCCAACAAGAATTAGAGGACATGTCATTTAAGTGAAATAGCATTAAACACTATATATGTTTATAATTAAGTTATAAGTTTAAATTTTTGCAAATGGTATAAAATTATTTGTTCTTATATTAGGTTGATTCCATCTGCACCGTGTTCTAGAAATATAACGTCTAAATTTAAGGAGATGATTGATCCTGAGGATTATGTATGGAAGAATATCTCTCAAGCTAAAAAGACATTTTACTTTCAGGAGTTTGAGGTATAATAAAATTCATTTTTTCTTTTTTAATTGATTTGTATGCATTAATTAGATAAATATTATTACATTATGAGTTATCGAATTTTTTCTTTTTATTTCAGAAAGTTTTTTTTTTGGATTTCGGTTTCAACACGGTCATACATAAAGTATGAGAGATGTGAGCTCGTACATGTTATCGTGACTTTATTGGTACGATACACAAAGTTGGTGTACGACCATCTTATATTTCTGAGCAAATATGGACTCATTGGCAGGAGTATTAAACATCACCTGAGTCAATGTCTATCTCAGGGCGTAAGTTGAGCAACAGACGTGGAGGCCTAGGGGGAGACAGTCTTCCCGTACATACGGGAGGATCACCTACCTACCACGAGCATGTAAACAAACTTGTAAGTATCTAAACTTTACACTTATATTATAATTGTTTTACTTTGCTGTATTTGAATTTAAATTGATATGTGAATGTTAGAATGAAAATATGTGTATTATAGATAATGATCATAGTATAAATGTCTGGTGCCATATATGGTTGTGTTGAGTTATTTTCTTTGTTCAACAGGGGGTAAATATCATAAAAATAGAGGAAATTTTGCCAAAATTTTTATAAATTCTAGTTAACTTATAACATTTTATTGTTATGCAGGAAAAGTCTATGGGCCTGAGGCCTATACCCCTTCAACTGTTTTTGCACACTCACACTAAGAAGCATGACGGTATGACATTTGTCAGTAGTCGATGTAGAAAACTGGATGTATGTGAAGTTTATGCTTTAATATTCATTCCTAATAATTATCACTTACTAATATAAACATTGCCTCCTAATAGGACCAAATACAAGAAGCATTTAGCGACAGTCTTAGCACGAACAAGCTATTGATGAGAGTCAAACATATCTTGATGCAGTCAGTGGTAGGGATTGTCATGGAAGGATCTTCGAGCTAGGTTCATTTGTGAACACATATTATTGGCAATCCTCCAAATCCAGTACAACATCATCTAGTAAACGGCTGACATTGGAATAATACCATCAATTTGAGAGCACGGTGCAAACATTGACAAGTCAGTTACAATAGAAGATGGAGTATATGGCTAAGCTCCAAAATGACATGGAGCAGTTGAAGGAGAAGGTTAGCACCTCAAACCATCCGCAGTCATCAGGACAATAAGATTGTTGTAGACATTTGGATTGAATTACTAAAAACTAATTATGTACAATTTAATATTTTTATTGTCAATGAAGAAAATTTTAACTTTATATGATCAATTAATTTTTGTTTAAAAAAATTAAATATATAAACAAATCAAAAAATTATACACAGATGAATTAACTGTTGAAATTATGCATTAATCATAAGATTATGAAATAAAATTTAATGTCAAGATTTTTTAAAAAAATAATACCTTTACCAACGAAATTTTATTTTCCGTCGATAAAATGAGTTTTATTTACCGATGGTTTATGATAAACCATCGGCAAAATGTAACATATTTACGGTAGTCTCACCGACAGATTCATCTAACTGTCTGTATATTTACCGACGGATAACTATTACTGTTGGTAAATAAACAGAGGAATTAATCTTTCCGTCAGCAATTTTACCGACAGTTAACACTTTTCTCCACCGGTAAATATACCGACGAAAAGAGTAATGCGTCTGTATATTTACCGACAGATAAGAATGTTCGTCGACAAATTTATCGATGGCCTCGTTAACGACGCCTTTGTTTGTCGGTGAATTCCATGGGTAACTAATATTTTCGATGGATTATTAATGTGTTATGTCGGTAATTTTCGTCACTAAATAACCTTTTTCTTGTAATGAGATAAGGACTATAACAACAACAACAATACCTAAACCCACCCACCATGACTGTATTGCAAGAGGACTAATAATTCACAAAAAAGATGATGGTGGAAACCTAAAGCAAAGTATAACAAATGTGAATATTGATGGTACATTAAGAGGATTTGTAAGAATTTATAACAACAAGAAGTCAAAAATATTACTGATCAACTATATGAGAGTAATTGTTTGTGGTATCATGTTTTGTTGATAATAGCTCTACAAAAAATTGGCTAATAAATAATGATTGTATGCACCATATGATTTGTGAATATAACTTTTTAAGGAGCTTAATAGAACCTCCACTACCAAATTTATAATTGGGAGTATGACATTTATTCTAGTAAAAGCAAAGTAATCATTGCTATTGAAGGGCTCTTAGGTTTAAAACTTATCCCATATGTGTTATATGTTTGCGAATTCGATGAAAACCTTTTAGAGTGTTGGTCATTATAAGAGAAATTTTATAAGGTTCTTTTAAGGACAAATGTTTTATGATCAAAGATGTAGAAAGTATGGAAGTGTTCAGAGTCCAAATGATAGAAAAAAAAACTTCACCTTAAATCTAATGTAAAAGGAGCAAACTACAATGCACGAACAAGAAAGTAATATAATAATTTGGCACAAGAGGTTAAGGAATTTTCACCATGTTGCCCATCTCATAATGAAGTAAAAGAATATGATGGAAGGATTTTCTGAAATAAAGGAGGGGCTTCTAATTATCAATTATATAAAAACTAGAGAAGTGAAGAAAAAGCAAAACAAGACTTAGAAAAATATACAAAAAAATTATAGTTGGTTCATATAAATACGAGAACTCAAAATGTACTATAATTAAATGGCATTAAGTTTCATATTTCTTTTATTGACAGTACCGCCATAAATGTTCTAGAATTGTTGATAAAAAGAGGAAGACAACTTGCCAACACAAATTTTCCACAGCTTGTATTGGCAAGCTAGGCAATTAGCAAGCTATTTAAAGAAAGAAAGACAACTTGCCAACCCAAGTTGTCCATAGCTTGTATTGCCAAGCTAGGCAATTACCAAGCTATCCACAGCTTGCTTAATGGTGGAGGGTCTATAAAAAGACTCTCCCTCCCTCTTTCCTTATATATGCATCTTATGTGATATGCGGTGAGTGTGAGAGTGATTTTTTTTGGTATTTTTAGGAAATGTTTTCCTAAAATGGTGAGTGATAAGATGGTAAGTAAATTTGAGAAACACTTTATGTGTGAGTGTCACTATTTTGTAAAGTTATTTTTCACTCTTTGTACCTACTATTTTCATTAGTGGAAGATTTATTCGGAGTTGGCCTATAGACATAACCCAAATTAAAGGGTGAACCACATTAAATTTTTGTGTATTATTTCCTTGCTTACTTTATTGATGGGATATAATTCGTTAATTTTTTCCCAACAAGTAGTATCAAAGTCAGGTGAGAAAATTACAATGAACATTTTGACGCAATCCGTTCGGATTTTGGGTGAACAAAATGAATGTTGATGAATAGTAAAATAATAACCAAGAAAGGTGACAATTGTTCATGCATTTATTTTTAAATTAACACTATAGCAGTCACGAGTTGTAGTAACTGGGTGCTATTCACGTATATGGTACTATTAATATATACTATACTATACGATTCACATATATGGTACTATTCATATGTACGAGTACTATTTAAAGGTTCAGTTCTGTGTCAAAGGATTTCTCATCGAAGATGAAGGCAAAAATAAGCAAAATGATTAGCCTAAATGGCTCCAGCTACCACGTATGGAAGAACTAGATGAAAGATCTTATGTTCATCACAAAAATGCATTTACCAGTGTTTACCACAACAAAACTCAAAAATAAATCGGACGAGGAGTGGACGTTTGAGCATGAGCAAGTATGTAGTTTTATTCGACAATTTGTGGAAGATAATGTGTATAAACGCATATGCAATGAGACTCATGCATAGACATTGTGGAAGAAGCTTAAGAAGCTATATGCTTCAAAAACTAGTAACAATAAATTATTTTATCTAAAAAAATTAATGCAGATAAAATATCGAGAAGGTATCTCTATAGCAGATCACTTAAATGAAATTTAAAGGATCGTGGATCAATTATTAGGAATGGGCTTAAAGTTCGATGGTGAAGTGCTTACCCTTTTCTTGCTTACCTCCCTGCTAGAGTCTTAGGAGACTTTAAAGATTTTAATTACCAATTTGCACTTGACGGTGTTGTTAACATGGAATCTTTGAAAAGTAGAATTCTAAATGAAGAGACGAAATAGAGATCACAAAGTTCGGTCTCTTCAACACAGTCAAAAGTTCTGGTCACAAGTTCCAAGAGGAGGAGCAACTCTAAAGGTCTAAATTTCAGAGATAAGAGTAGAGGAAGATCAAATAAATATGTAAACGTAGAGTGTCATCACTACAAGAAAAAGGGTCATATCAAAAGGTTCTATCAGAAGTTCAAAAAAGAAAAAAACAAAGGCAAAGAAGTCAAGAAAGATGATAACAATGATAATGAACATGCATCGATGATTACCGCCATTGATCACTTTCACATCATCTCATAAGATAATGATGTGAATAGTGCACCTTGTGAGTTCAACTGGATTGGTGATAATGGTGCCACTATTCATGTCAAATCACATAAAGAACTCTTCTCATCATATACACAAGGACATTTTGGTGTCATTAAAATGAGAAATAGTGGTTTGGCCAAAATTACCAAAAATGTTGATATTTACATAGAGATAGAAAATAACATGATAATGACTCTGAAAGGTGTCAGACATGTTCCTAATCTTCACCTAAATCTAGTCTCTGTTGGTATACTTGATGATGAACACTTTTGTAGCACTTTCAAAGATGGAAAATGGAAACTTATTAAAGGCTCTTTGGTAATCGCCAAAGGTAAGAAGTGCTTAAAGTTATAAGTGATGCAGGTAAAGCTCTTCAATGATGTTGTAAATCCAATGGAGAAAGATAGTGCAATTGAATTATGGAATAAGAGACTCGATCCTATGAGCAAGAAGGGAATGACTCAGTTAGGGAAAAAGAATGCATTATTTGGAATTGACCAGGTGCATTTAAAGAAGTGTGTTGATTGTCTGGCAGGAAAGCAAAATAGAGTCACTTTCAAACGTTCCCCTCCTTCCAAAATGAAGAGTGTGTTGGATTTGGTACACTCAGATCTACATGGGCCAATGTCAAAGTCACTAGGTGGTGTTCAATACTTTGTGAATTTCACTGATGACCATTCAAGGAAGACGTGGGTATACATCTTGAAGACTAAAGATCAAGTACTAGATATTTTCAAGCAATTCCATGCCCCAGTTGAAAGACAAACTAAGAAGAAGTTAAAATGCATTTAAACAGACAATGGTAGAGAATACACTGGACCATTTGACATTTATTGCAAAGAGTATGATATTCGACATTAGACTACTCTTCCTAGGAAACCGCAATTGAATGGCTTAGTTGAGAGGATGAACATGACTTTGATGGAGAGAGTTAGATACCTACTTTTACATGCAAAGTTGTCTAAGACATTTTGGGGTGAGGCTTTATTCACAACAGTGTTCACTCTGCATCCCTTTACAGTATGATGTTCCAGAGAAAGTATGGTTAGGAAAGGATGTTTTCTATGATCATCTAAGGGTATTCAGTTGCAAAGCTTATGTCTACATCCCTAAAGATGAGAGATCCAAACTTGATATCAAGACTCGCTAGTGTATATTTTTTAGTTATGAAGAAGATCAATTCGACTATTAGTTTTAGATCCATTCCAAAAGAAGTTGATTCGGAGCTGTAATACTATATTTGTCGAAGATCAAACCATTGAAGATCTTGGAAAAGTGAAAAAGGATGTTCCAAGAACTGATGGTGATCTAGTGGGCTTAGAGTTAATTCCTCCAAAAATGGTGGGAATATAATTTGGAGATGAAGTTGAAAATCACTAGCCGAACATAGCTGATGATAATGCTCCCATTAAAAATCAATCAAATGAAGATGATGTTTACAATTAACCACCAACACCAGAGACTACTTAGGTTCTAATAAGAATATCTAAGCAAGTAAGACAAGCCTCTACTAGATACTCTAGTGACCAATACGTGTTACTTACTAATGGGGGAGAACCTGAGAATTTTCAAAAGGCTATGATGGATGAACATAAGATGAAATGGGTTAAATTCATGCAAGATGAGATGAAGTCCTTGCATAGGAATAAAACTTTTGAGCTGGTGAAGTTTCCAAAAGGCAAAAAAGCTTTGAAAAATAAGTGGGTGTTTAAGATTAAGCATGGAGAACACAATCTTAATCCAAGATTCAAAGCTAGATTGGTCGTTAAAGGATTCAACCAAAGAAAATGTAATAATTTTGACCATATATTTTCAAGGGGTTGAAAATTACATCCATCCGTATAGTGCTCAGTTTAGCAGTAAGTCTAGACTTATAAATAGAGCGATTAGAAGTCAAGACAATCTTTCTGCATGGAGATTTGGAAGAGGAGAGGGTCTATAAAAAGACTCTCCCTCCCTCTTTCCTTATATATGCATTATATGTGATATGTGGTGATTGTAAGAGAGTGATTTTGTTAGGTACTTTTAGGAAACGTTTTTCTAAAAGGACCAGTGGCAAAATAGTGAAGATATTATCTTGGAGATAGTAAATTTGGGCATCACCTTGTATGTAAGTGCTAATATTTTTTCATGTCATTTTTGACTCTCTATACCTACTATTTTCATTAATGGAAGATTTATTCGGAGTTTAATCAGTGGACGTAGCTCAAATTAAAGGGTGAATCACGTTAAATTTATGCGTATTATTTCCTTGCTTACTTTAACGATGGGATATAATTCGTTGATTTTCCTCAACAAAATTGATTTCATAAAATTGAAATACAAGGACCCTGATATCTTCTAAAAGTTTAAGGATTAGATAGAAATTTAAAGTGGATTAAATTTTAGGTGTTTGGGTTTGATAACGAAATTAAATACACTTAAAAATTTTAAGAAAAAAATGAAAATGCTGGCATAGGTCATCATTAATATCTCCTTACACTCTCTAGTAAAATAGAATTGTAGAGAGGTAAATTAGGATACTTATGAAGACGACAAAATTTTTATATAATTAAAACCTGCCAAAGGTTTTTATATTGTTTTACTAAACAAATCACTAAAAAGGAATTGCAAGAAAAAAAACACAATTAAAGCATAGTATATTATAAAACTAAGCTACTAAATTTAAAAAATATTCCTTGGGTGAAAAGAGATAAATTAGATAGGGCAAACCTTAGATCTTAGTGGGCTACAATTTTTTTTCGAAAGCCAACAAAATCGATTTTTTTCAAAGCAATAATGTGATTATTACTAGGTACTCCAATTCTTTGAGTCAAAAAAATTAGAGCTAGAAGGATGACATAAAGCTTGAATGTCAAAAGGAGATTGATCATGTTAATGCAGAAAATAGCAGAGGAACTAAATCATTTTCTAATATTTACCAAAAGTATGCAACAATAACACATATTAGAAATCTTGATAAGGCGCGGGTAATATTTATCAAAAGTATAAGGTTGATATAATAGAGTATGTTAATACAAAGAAATTGCAAAGGAGGAGTTCATAATGACTGAAAAAAATTAAACTTAGAAACTAATTGATGAAGTTTTACATAAAAAGACAATAGGATTCAATTGGGCTTATAAAACCAAACTTAATCACTACAAGGAAATTGTTAAATAGCGACGAAACTATACCGACGGAACTTCAATCGTATGTGAATTGCGACGGGACTCCCTAATCCGTCGATCAAAGAAAGAAAATTTGCGACGGTTAAGAAATCCATTGCCAACGCTGTAGGGAAAATTTCGCGGTGACTTATAGCGACGGAAATATGCCGATGAATACAGTCCCGTCTGTAAATAGGGACGGACTTTAAATTTCGGTCGGAAAACTTGTCGGCTAGAAATGGTTCACCGACGGAAATAAGTCGTCGGTATATTGCAAAATGTCGTCGGGAAACTAGGTTAGGAAGCTTAATGCTGCGACGGAGTTTTTTAATTATACCGACGGATAATTTCGTCGCCAAAATTAAATTAAATCCTCTGCGGCTGTCCCTCCTCTCTCCTCTCCCCGACTCTACTCTTCTCTTTCTCTCCTCTCCTCCAGCGAAGCTCGTCCTCCGTGTACGTCCGACCAGCTGCTGCGTCTCTGGCGACCACAACGTCCGTCTTCTCCGGCGACCACAATGTCCGTCTCTCCTCTAGTGGATCCGAAGGGTAAGGCGTGGGTTGCAATTTTTTTTAAATGTGTTTTTGGACTGATTTAATGCATTTCATTTGTTTATTTAGGTTTGATTGGTCTTGTGTGAATGTTTTGCATGTTCATA
>JAOTIZ010000009.1:22980430-22997689 GCA_027123425.1 Erythroxylum panamense
CGAACAGTCGAAGGGAAGTTCTACAGAGGACCACCCACGATCACCACAACCTTAGATAGTCGAACTCATTATTTTAAAGTACAAACATAACAATTTATGTACACTTTGATGTGTTTATATCCAATTTTATAACAATTGACATTATTTAAACTCTGTACTTCTTATCTAATTTTCTTATTACACAAATATCTACAAATATAGAAATTAAGTTCGTATGCACAGATAAGGGAACTCTTGAGAATATGCATTTAGTGGAAGATAATGATATGTTAGTAAGTTTCCATAACACCGACGGATTACACAATTCCGTCGGTATATGTAAACCTTCTCTGACGGAAACAAAACCTGAACTAAAATTGCCGACGTACAAATTACCGTCGGTAATGGATAAAACTTTCCGACGGATTATATTTCTGTCATTAACGTTATTACTTACTTCCGTTTTCGCTCTCAACGTAGTGACGGTGATTCTGTCCCTAAATTATACCGACAGACATATTCCGTCGGTGATATCTGAATTTCACCGACGCAATTTTTAATCAATGTCCGTCGCAACATAACAACAACGGATAATATTTCGTTGGTGTTCCGTTGACAATGCACCGACGGTCATTGTCCGTCGATAAGTAACAACGACAGCCATGTTTACGACGGTTTCTTCTTTCATCGCGTTCCGTCGACAAACATAATTTCCGACAGAAATGTTCATTTCTCCGATGGAATATTCCGTCGGAGAACGTGAGTTTTCTTGTAGTGAATATTAATAGCTGCCCTCAAGGGGTGTGGCTCGATAGTTGAGAGCGGCGCTTGACTTTGGTTAGGTCTCAGGTTCGATTCCATGCTAGCCCCTCTTGTAAGAGCCTGGGGCAGCCGGAGTTTTCCTGTAGATGGAGAACTAGTTGGGCTCTCAATGATGAGGTGCGCCCGCTTGGTCCGCCTGTGGAGTGGTGCGTCAGTTGGACCCTCAGAGAGGTGTGCCCGCTTGGCCCATTTACAGGGTTTCCTCGAATTAAAAAAAAAAGAATATTAATAGCTGTATAAATAAGCACAAAGCAAAACTAATCCTCAAGAAATACTCTAAGATGTTTGAGTTAGATTTTTCAGGCTTTTGATCTAGTTGCTAGACTCGAAATCATATAAATGCTTTTGGTCCTAGTTGCTTAAAAGGGTTGCATATGCACCAAATGTTAAACTAGCTTTCTAAATAGGTACAAAGAGGATGAACTTTTTGTAGAACAATCTGAAAATAATTTTCAACAACAAAAGTAAAAGGTACACTTGCTAAAAAAGGATTTGCATGATCTAAAACATGCACCAAAGTCTTGGTATATTGATACTCATTTGCTTGACTTAGGTTATGGAAGAAGTTTAAGTGAATTTACTATTGTGTATTAAGAAGACTCGAGATGAAATACTCATGATAGTTTTATATGTTGATGATTTGCTTGTAACAGTGACCAATTTAGAGTACAGCGAAAAGTTTTGAAAATACAAGATAACTATAATTCCAATAAATTAAAAAAAAAAGTAAAAAGATGGAATTAAAAGTGTTGGTGAAGGATTTTACATAAGCCTAGTAGGTTGCTTAGTGCTACGAGACTATAAATTGTAAGCATTGCAAGTCTTCTTTTTAAAGTGTTCTTATAAAATTTATTTTCAAGTAACAGAAAGAATTATAAGATATGTCAAATGGATAGTTAATTATAAAGTATAATTTAAGTTAAACATTTTAATCTTCATGACTGTTTTGATAATAATTAGACCGGTTGTGTTGATGACGTGAGAAATAAAATACTTCAAATTGTTAAATATAAAAAATTATATCTCGTAAAAGCATATGCAATTGCTGCATATATCTCATTTTTACATTTTTTAATTGCTGTCTCTGTCAAGTCAACCGAGGCTGCAGGGATAATGTGGCCAGAGTTTCTGGCCTGGAAGTTGTGGTTGACTTTGTTTGTGCTTTACCTGTCATAGCCTCATAAAAGCCCCAACATGTCACAAATCATGAAATATAAGATACATTATAGCGATAAAGAGTACTGAACAGTTTTTAATTTGCTCACATGACCTTTAACTGACAGGTCAATAACCTGACGTTTAAGGCAATTTCTTTCGTTCCAGGAAGCCTAACACTGACAAATTCCGATGTGAAATCCATAAGACGTTACTGTCCACACATTAGCATAGTCATCTCTATATCATTAACTTGCAGTCCTTTCCTATTAAGGCCTGGTTTTCGGTTTATGATATCTCCCCTTTTAAGCTTTACTTCTCAATTTATCATCTTCCCGACTCTTAATAAGCAACAGAACAACAAAGACATGACATGGATTTGCTTTAAGGAATCAGTGGCAAAGATGATTTATGTGCCTGCGTTTTCAAGATTTCAGGCAGGGCCAAGTGTAGCCTCGCTGGAAAACACCAAACTCCATTGGCTGATGTCTATGAATCTTATCCTTTTTGGTCCATTACATCTATTTTTGATCCTACGAGATCATTGTGAGCTTGCTAACCACAGAATCAGAGCTAAGCACTCACATTCTCAAGAAAACAGCTAAAAGTTCTGAACTTGTCTTTTAGATGATTGACCAATCATCAGGAAGATTGCACTGAGATTGCTGCCATAAATCTTTGATTTGTTGGCAATGAAATATCCAAATCAAATAGAATTAAAATCAACAAAACTTGTCCCAATCTGGGAAAGGTTTATTTATTATCAAGCATTTACTGACTTTTTATTATCTTCTTGCTGTCACCAAAAAGCCAGTTCGATTTTACTGAGATATGCCTCTATTACCTGCATATTAGTGTAGAAAGCAAGCGAATCCAGTTGAGTCAGAATCCCATTCACCTAGTTGGATGATGCCAAGTCCCCCAATTCACAGTTCATGTTTACCGGATGTTGATTTAGCTGACGAGACGTTACCTTAAAAGTCTACCCCAGGATGATGACACTACCACTCCAAAATTATCAAAGTGGTAGGTAGACCCCGCTCAAGAGCGGTAGTTGATGCGTTCCCTGCATAAGTAGAAGAAGAAATTTCCTTCCCCAATCTTACCGACGATATCTCCCTTTACCGAAAACAACGCAAGCACATGTGACATTCATATGCAATGTCAATGAAATGAACAAGATAACAACTCTAGAATCTGAACACATGTAATCTCTCCAAAATTATGAATTCTACTTGTCAAACACCAAAGAGTACGATGTGCAGATAACAAATGATAGATCAATCTGCCTCCTAAAATCGAACCTTTTAACCTTAAAGATTACAGCTAGAACAACAAAGCGGGTAGACAAGCACACAAGCTAGATAAATTGCTAGTTTCACTAGACAGGCCTGCGATACAAGAGAAATTTGCCTCTGTCAACTACCGTTCTATCTGTATTGTAACATGACTGATGTTATACTCCCTTTTGATATAATTTATCACATTGTCCAGCACCATGTCTGCATTTGCTTCTGGTCTGATTTTGACATGACAAGCCAAAAGAACCTTGCCCACTGTAATGGCCCATATGTGCAGTTCGTGAACGGCCAGTACTTCTTCCATCTCCAAGAGCCCCTCTTCCAGCTTTGTTGCATCTATTTCTCGCGGAGTACTCTCCATCAAGACTTCAAGGATGCTCCGCAGCATTTTGATCGTTGTTCCCAGAACTATGACTGAAAATATTAAAGTACAGATCAGATCAACTATCTTCCATTCTGGCTTATACCATATGATTGCACCTCCAATCATTACTCCAATACTCTGGATGGAGTCCCCAAGCACATGAAGATATGCTCCTTGTACATTTATATTCCGCTGCTTCTTTTCAGGCTTCTCTTTATCAAGCAAAGGTTCAGAATGCTCTTCATGAGCATGTATGTGCTCCTCTTTTGAGTGATCCTCATGATGATGGTGCTCATCTTTTGAATGCTCCTCATGATGATGATGATGATGATGACGATGACCATCGTGGTGGTGGTGGGTAGTAATTGTCATTCCATGGCTGTGGCCAATACCATGATTGTGACCATCCTCGCCATGACCATGATTATGGCCCAATAAAAGAGCCATGATGATATTCACTACAAGACCAAATGCAGCAACAATGAACATTAGGAAACCATTCACGCTACCAGTGTCATGTATAAGTCTAACTATGGCTTCATAAACTAAAATCCCTGCAAGCAACCATATCAGCTGTATGGAAACCAAGGCACCAAGAATTTCAATCCTGAAAAATCCATAGGATTGACGGGGGTTGGCTTCCCAGCCAGCAGCCCACAATGAGAACAACGAAATAGCAAAAGCTGCAACATCTGAAAGTAAATGTGCGGCATCAGTAAGTATTGCTAAACTATTGGCTTTGAGACCACCAGCCACTTCAACACTCATGAAGATCACACAGAGAACCACTGCTATCAATAGCTTGCGCATGGAAGCTGATCGTTCTTGGGCATCCTTGGAAATAGTTCCAGCATCTGAGAATCCACACGGTGCTTCATTACATATCTTGCTGCCTCCAACCATACCATCCACAGCAGAAGCATCAGCACCTATCTCAACAATATGTCCAGGTTGAAGATTTTGTGCTTCCATCTGCAATCTTGGTTCAGTATTATGTGAATATCAATATTGGATGCCTAGACTACAAAGAATAGATAATATATTATGCCACACCAGATAAAGCATTGAAGGCAGAAAGAATATACACTAATATTGTCATCTTTCAACCACATCTGAAAACCTGTGAAAGATTATTTGAATTGATGATCTCATTAAGAATGAAAATACAACAAAAATAGCAAAGGTTCTTCCACTTAATGTAAGCACAGTGGTCTTAATTACTAACATTCTAGAGTCAAATTGAAGAACCAAGCTCCTGTTATTAATGTGAATGCAAATAAATCTCGAAGAAAATGAATCTGAAATGGCCTCAACAATTCCCACAAAGAAAATAACATGAACGTTAAGATGTAGGTTCCTTGCAGTTTCTACTATATTGCCATCCACAACCAGTATAAAAACATTAGCATTCCCCAACCAAGAATCTTATCTGTTTCGATACAGGCATATTATTGAATTGTTAAAAGGACTTGTTCAATATGAGATAGAACTAATAGTAAATTCAACTTGATACTTTTTCTACCCAAATTCTCTTCAAGGAAAGTAAAACACGTTTCTCATTCAAATCTGCAAGGCCAATACCCTTGTACTGTTCTGGAAAGAGGTGAACTGAGGATGTCAACGTAAAGGAATGTGCTACAGTGCAAGTCCTAAACAACCGCAACTAGACAATATTGTATTGAACACCAGGCAAGCATTTAACCCTCGACATCGTTCATCTATTAAACGGTAAAAGTAACTTGCAATGAGCTTCTAAAACAAGAATGCATATACCGGCACCAAGGTTTGTAAGTAGAACAATCGGAGTACAAAAACTGCAAGTAGTTTCAAGAGAAGTTTGCATAACCAGATTCCATCAATCCCAAACAAGAAAAAGAACCACATAACAAAAAGTCTGACCGGCGATTACATGAGTATTTTGCATTGCAAAGGAAACTTAAAGTTGGTGAAAATTTCAGATCAGTCATCTAACAAGGGGGCCCATGTTGCTAATCGACCACCAGAAGGTCAACCCGAAACCCAAATAACAACAGCCCAGCGAACTTAGTTTAAAGCAAGAAAATCGCATTAAAAGAATGACCAATTGAGGAAAAGATCAAGCAGAGATTCCAGACTGCCTATTCGCAAACAAACTCTACATCGTCAAATTCCGGTGTCTGGAACCCAGTTTTTTTTTTTAAAAAAATTTAAAGAAAATAAATTACTCAAAGCAGTAAAAAGTTACACTGTACAATCCTTATACAGGAGAGAAACCAAAACACAGAAACAAAGGAGGCTAAACAAATGGCCTCTACCCTTGGACAGCCCAACAGCAATTCCAACCTCTACAGTTTACGATAGTAGTAAACTGGAACCCAGTTTACTACTATCGTTTTTATGAATATGTCAAATAACTATAAACAAACAAGATCAACCCCCTCAAACCCCAGTTTTCTGTGAGGCAATAGAAAGGGGATTGGTAATCGTGAAAACCTAAGCAGTGAATCTCCAGACAGAAGCTGAAAGACTCAGACTTGATCGTCAATGGAAAGTGCGAAGAAGAACCAATCACACCCATTGACCGACTAAATACTAATGCATCCCACCAACTTCTTTTAGTTGTGATGTTATGAATAGGAAACCGTGTGTAATACACAACCGAAGAAAAGGCACGCTAGTTCAGATTCACTACCTTTGGGATTCTTCTCGCATAAAATCAAATAAAAGGTGTGAACTTTTTCAACAAGCTACCAAGTTGCTGTGGCTGTGGCTGTTGTGGCTGCGAAAGGACTAGCCTTGGTGGGTTTGTATATAGAATAGGCCACTACCAAATACCAATGCAAGAGCCTTCGTGCCTGAGGGGAATGATTAAATTAGACCTGCCATACCATTGAATTACTCTGTTGACCAAAACTGTACCTGCTGTTTTAGTAGGAAAAGGCTTGTCATGCGGCACATCAAATTCTCTGTTCAGTTAATGTTGGGACACATGATAGAAATGTTATAATTGAAAACAGGAGATCTGGTGAAGATAGATAGGAAACGACAAACAATCTGCCGTTTGAGTGTCCAGTGGGATTGTGCCACTTGACAATTCTGTTCGCTTCAAATTAGGAGATAAGGACAAGGGGCAGGGGGTTGTTTGATAGAGATTTAAGGAGTTGGGATTCTTGTGAAGTTAGAAGGAATTATATCTGATTTTTTAAAAAAGAAAATCTCTATCAAATTCTATTCATCTTAGTTGTTTCATAATTATCACATGTTATGTGGTTCCCACATATGAGGAAAATGAAACATGATGTGAATGGATATTAATTGCTTATCTTTACAATCTACTATCTAATTCAATTGCTTGTCTGCACCCATCTGGAGAAAACCAAGTAACGTGAATTGTACAAACATGACCTTCAACTTTCCTTTTCTTCTTTATTTTTTATAAGGAGATCAGCTCTCTTAAAAAGGAAGAGAGCACTACTCAACCTCTTTGAATAGGACAGACCACTTTGAGGATGTCCGCCTCCGGCATCCAAGATTCTGGTTTGTTAGCTAGCAGAGTGGACCACCTCATGGGGGCAGAAACGACATTTTGGTGGCTCTCAGTCGGGTAAATTAAAACCCGATCGCCTAATTGGTAGACACTATGGTTTCATTAGTTTGATATGGGAAAGGCCTAAGCCCAATAGTTTCATTGCTGGTGGGCTTTTGAGACCCAGTCTCTATTTATCCACCATCCTTTGGGTCCAATTTAAGTTACACGAATATATTCGATTAAATGAATATATAATTTTAATTTACATAATACGTCTTTTCATGCATGCCAAAAGAATGTATTAAGTGTTAAAATTGGGTTAAAAGAAATTTATATACAAGAATGAGCTATAATTTAGTTCTTTAGAATTTTAAGTTGAGAAGTAATACTCTCTTCTTGTATGTAAATCATTTTCCCTTCATTTTATATATTCAAATCAATATTTATATAAGTGCATCTTCTCGCTTTAAATTAATAAGAAATAGTTTTTTTATTTCTATCCAATTTAAAATTAAGGGTTAATTGCAAAAAAACTTAAAATTTACTCAATTTTATAATTATAATACGAACTTAAAAATGATAATTAAATACTCAAATTTTAATTTTTTTCAATTTTAGCCTAACTTCAGAATCCTTGTGACTTATTACATATGATAGATACCCTTAATGCTTATATATTTCAGACTTAATTAAATTAACTAATTAAGTTTCAATAATATTTTAACTAAATTACATCATTTTGGAAGAAAAACCTTAACAAACCACGAACATCGAGTTTCATTAAGATTTTTCAATTCCAAAATGACTTATTTTAGTTAAACAATTTAATGAAACTTAAATTAAATGTATTTATGCATTAAGGGTATTTATCTTATGTAACAAGTCGCGTGAGCAATATTAATGAAAATACTAACTTTGGACTTTTTATTTTAAAAAAAAGTTGTAACTTTTGATTATAATTAAAATAATTGAAAGTTTGAGTATTTAATTATCAATTTTTTAATTTCTAGCAATAATTGCAAAATTGAATTAAGTTTAAATAAAACTAAATCTACAAATTAGGCATTAAAAGATCCCCCGTGACTCTCAAATTGCCAACTTTGCTTACGACTTTTTGGTTGATGCCTTAAAGAAGGAGATGCGATCATGTTCCCAACTTTTGGAAAGCGATTGGCTCCGTACCATGGAATTGCATGTTTCCATTAACTGAATATTGATTTTGAAGCTGCAATAAGTTTGTTGATTCCAATTCATCAGTAATGAATCTGATGCCTCGAGCATCTACTCCACATTACAGCTTCAAGCATCAATAACAATGCAGATTCGATGCCCAACACAAGAGGTCGGAGACGATTCCTACTAACCTTAGCTATAGTTTTAGTTAAATATACTTCTACACTACTATTCCTTGTAAAAGAAAATGTCAAACTTCTTTAGTAAAAATAGAATAGACTAATATATTATTCCTTATTCATCGAATTGGTACATTTAAATTTTTTTAAAAAGATTATATCTTGCCGACAATCTCAAAAATCCCACATTTTATTAAAATTTTGTTAATTAAAATAATTAATAAATAGTAAAAATTTATATACATTTATTAAATAAAAAGTCTTTTATCAATAAAATTCAATGATTAACAAATTATTAAATTGCTCAATTTTACGGTTCGACTTAATTTAATAATTAAGAATTAATTTTGAACTGTTTAACTTTTCGGTTCAATTTAGTTTAATAACTCTTATTGTTAAAAATCAGTAAATTAATAAATTCTTATAAACTAAAATAAATCAATTAATTTATAAATAATAATCTCTTTTTAAATTAAACTTTAAAATTTTCGTCTTTTAATTATGTTTCAAATTCTTTAATTTTAGTTAATCTTTATTCTATTTTAGGACATTTTAATATTAATTAAGCCTTTCAAACTTAATCCTTTTGTCTTAATATATTGTCCTACTATCATTATTTAAAACATTGCTAAAAAGCATTTGAAAAGTGCTTTATTTGTTGATTGTTATTTGTTACTGTGCCTCCTTTTATTCACTCTGTTGAAGTGTGACAATCATACTTTAATTCTTTTTTATAAAAGGCTGAGCCACTCCCGAAACCAGTAATCTTTTTATGAAATTGCACGCACATTAGTTTTGAAATGACATCGTTTAAGGGAGTCAACTTTCCGACCAAATTACGATGCAACCTTTTACCTCTCCAAGGCAAAAGATAAAGTCATTTTTCCTTCCTACTTCCCCACTAAGTAAAGCTCAAACTCAAAGTTGGTGTTGAAAATGAAGTCAATTATTGGGAAATCATCAACACACTCTCTTTTGTACTCTGCAGCTTAACCTTGAGACCCTAAAGAGTACAGATCTTCTGTCTAATATTATAATATTTTATTGTGTCCAATGAATCTCAGCCGTTTATTTATATAAATTTTGTGTAGATCCCGTGTGGATCTTGCGTGAATCCCACAAAATAAATGAACAGAATAAGATAGGGTAATATTAAAAAGAGGATGAACCCTGTCAAAGACAAATTGTATCCAAGTGGATGCATGCACTCCCATAGAATAACAAGTGGCACAAAGCATTGGGAATTGATCACTACGAAGTAAGGATGCCGGTGATCAGATTCAGGACGAAACAAGAAGGCATTACACAACTTTCATCATTTCCGTATGAACACTTGCAGAAAGCGAAAACACTGAGCGACAGATCTAATTATATGACTCGTAAGCAGAACAAACTACTGGTGGGAACTTGAACAAAATAAAAGGAGAGCTTGTAAGCTCACTACCTACACAAGTTTATGTTCACACGTCGACTTTACACTGAGGAGACCCAAGCAGAGGCACTTGCCCGACAAAACCCTTCTTCAAACCAACCCATATATCACACTTTACAGAAACACCATAACGCCCAGTCTTTATAGCACCAGCTTTCCATCTCAATTTACCTGTGACAACCACCCTCAACGCCACAACGCCATAAGCCTCATCCATCACCAGTCCATTTGCCACCTCCAGCGAGACAGGCACGGCCCCACCGCCGAGCACTGGCGATAGCGCCACCGTGCTCTTAGTCCTGTGGTGAAGCGGTGGTAATAACACTGGCGGTGTTATCTCTTGGTTTTTGTAGGAGACATAAGCTGTCAACCTCTCATACATAATAGAGACTCTCTTGTTTGGGTTTCTGGTAACAAGAGTGAACTGCATGGAGGTGGAGATGTAGGGTGGTGAGGTGGTGTTGAGGTCGTAAATAGCGGCGCCGACGACCATGAACTGAGGCTTGTGCGGCCTGTAAATTAACCAAACAATGAGAACAGTGAGGCCTACCAAGAGGAGGAATACGGTGAGGACGGTGCATAAAGCACGACGTGAGTCTTTGGAAGATGACATGTGTTTGTCTCGGTGCTTCTCTTCTTTGGATTTGTGTTAGAATTCATTATACTCTGACATGAAAAGGAAATAATATAGAGAAGTATCTATTTATAATAAGAAGAAAGGAAAAGATAGGTGTGAGTGGAAATGGTGTGGCGAGTGGATATTAGAGAAAAGGAAGATGAAGAGAAAGAGTCTCTGGGACAAAAAATAAAGGCAAGAGTTGAGTCACTCAGAGATAAAGTGAGCTTTTTTCTCTTGTTTTGTATTTATGAATCAATGACAGCTCTTCTTTTTCCTTCCTTCTTCTGTGCGACCTCTTGTTCAATGCTTTTGTACACAATATGGGGTTGGAGAACTGAAAAAATAAAGAAAGAAGAAACTAAGAACCGATGAAGCTGAAAAGAGACGTGGGCATTGGTAAGGGAAACACGTGTCCCACGTAAGTAATATGTGTCCCTATGGAATTACAATTTTTTAATTGAATTTAAATCCCAATTTGCTAGTGTACAAATGTTGTGCCATCAGAGGAATGAAGAAAACAAATCTTAACAACTAAGAATCAAACTCTTATTCTTGAGACATTTACCTTATGGCCCTACATCTTAGTTTGTCTACTTCTGTAAGAAAGAAAACAGAAAAGGAGAGGAGAGGAAAACAACATTTTGCCCATTAGTGCCATCAATGATCTCAGCAGCCAAAAACGCAGTTCTATATTATTTACTTTTAAGAGGAAGGAGCTAATTTCTTCAACTAAAAATTAAAATATTTAATATTTAAATTTTAATGTTACTTTATTTAAAAATTTTAAAAAATAATATGATAAAATAACAATATGTTATTTATTCCCACGCAATACGATTGTATTTTAAAATTGCAACGGGGTGTTTAAATGGTAAGGCCCAATATCCTCGTATCGATCCTCACGTCCGAAGACGGTAACCAGACAGTTCAGATCCAGTCATATATTGGACAGGATTATGTAGCTTACAGCCCATGTACTACGCCTGAAGTTTCATGTTTCCAAGGACTCGCTTGGTGCTCGTAGCCACACACACAATGCCCACCACCGAATCTGATGGCAAGTTTATCTGCTTTAGAGTGTCTCACATCCTTTCCCGTTTCAGGTAGCAGAGAGATCGGTCTATCAACTGCGTTAACTCCATAACAAGGTGAATATATCAGATAAAAACTTGTTCTATTTTCCATATTGATTTGCCTCTAATTGGCCTGGTGCATGCAAAAATTGCAAATATCAATTATCGAACAGCGCAGGAGAATGCACATGAGATGTGAAGTAATTAGAAGTGTTTTACTTTCACCAACCAACCATCATTTCCACCCTTGGATACTTTGTACAAGAAAGCAACAGAAAAGTCGGGTTAATTAACTGGAATGTTCAGGCTGCAGCTTCCTAATACACCTGTAAATTACCAGCCTGAAATTATCCTACAAGAGGACCTTCCTAACTAATCTAATTCACCTGTAAATTACCAAACTAATTAACCAAACTGACAGAAGACTTCCAAATCTTCAACTTCTTACAATAGCAAATCAGGGTACGACCTTTTCCTAGACACCTGAAACCACAGCTATAGTCAGTACCAAGTCTACAGACTCGTAAATATATCTTCAATCATACTTACATTACCATAAAATCCTGTTCAAAAGCTACACACACTGCCCATGGCAAGCAGATTTTTTGACACATGCATTTCATGGTTAAGCACGTATGTCACCGGCTGGGCCATTATTTTGCACTTGACGAACAAATTGGCCTTTCACTCGGGGACGCTGCTCTGCAAGTTTTTTCCGGCTCTGGTATCGGACCTGGAACCAGAAAAAGGATCAAAGAAGACTTTTAACTAGATCGGCTGTACCATTATGATTAACCAAAGGGTGCATATATCATTTGAAACATCTTGATGATAGGTCATTGTAAAGAAATTTTGTTATAAACGATCTAGTAAAGCCTAGCAAGATAAATAAGCTATCGTGGAATGACAGATGAAATAGCACTAGTGATACATCACAACAGTACTGTTAAGGGCGCAGAAGCTATTGGTGATGGAATCACCTTGCCCAACTCTCAAGAGCTGACCAGCATATCAACATTTCTACACAACGCTTAGTTCCCAATCAGGATTTTTCTACTTTGTCATATGTAATGTTAGCGAGAATAAGGTGATCATTGTACCTTCTTCTCATAGCAACGATTTTTGCGCTTCAAGCGGAATTTTGATAGTGCTGCTTCCCTCTGTCCAGAGCGATGAGCATCCATCCCTTTGAGTCCTTCTTGGATGAAGAGACCGTCATCCAAGCTCTCTGATTCTATGGCCCTTTCAGTTGCCACAGAAACAGTGGCATTTGCATCATTTTCATTGCAAACGCTATCATGCCCACTGGAGTCGTAATTTGTGACACCATTACATAAACTGCTGCAAGCACTCTGACCAGTAGTGGGCAACCCATGTTTTAACTCCTCCACTGGTTCTATGCTCTGCTGATGTATATTTTGGTCGACAGAATTGTTGGGAGTATCATCAGATTGTCTGTGCTGATGCTTAGTGTCATCAATGTCCTGATTGTAAAGGATTGAAGTATTAGAAGGAAATGGCGATTGATCACTTTCGGTATCCACCTCAGGAGTCCATGTTGGGGGCAAACCCAATTGCTTATTATAGTATGAAGAAGGAAAAACATGATCATATCTAATAGAGATATTGTCCAGTTTCACTCCTTGGACAGGAATCAACCCATGCCGTGCGCTTGGATATGATATGTCAGTTTGCCCAGAACCAGTGATCAATGTCGTCATGATTTTTTGACTACTAGATCCAGTGGAACCGTGTTGTCCAGAAATGCCACTACCATTTTGAGAGACTTGATTGGATGATATCTCTGGAGAATTACTAGCCTCTTTCTTGAATCCAGAACCATTAGCAATTGATATTGGGAAAAAAGGTCGTAATGTTTTACTGTTATACCTGCACAACGGACCTGTTAGTTGATCAGAAATGGATAGGAAGGTATAACATTAAAACATGTAATGCTTTAATGACAAAGATCGAGATCAACATTATGCTCTGGGAGAACCCAAAAGGTTAAATCTTCAGTCGACCTCCTATGCACATTAAACACCTAAAATCTCGCTATCTGATCATGATCCCATCATATGATGGTGAAACACAAGAACTTGAGAATACCCATGAAATTGCTTTGAGTCTAAAATAATCAAATTCTGTCGCAATGTAAAGTGCTCACACCACGGATACACGCACACACCTATAGTGTCGAACTTGTATATAACTTTCAAAAACTTGTGTTAGTGGACATCTTGAGGCTATATCAAACTCACCAAGAGAAGGCTGAGGTATTAGAATGGTTTAGTGCTTGCTTCTCATCAATTGGTAGGTCATTCGCACTGGTGGGACAGAACCTTCCGAGATAAATTTCCTGCTGTGGAGTAAATTCAAATCTGTTCGTGCTAACATCCATACTAGAATGTTCATGAATGCGATTTGAGCCGTTACCAAATGTACTGATCAAGTCTACAGTTCCACTTGAAGGTTCTTCCAGTTCATAATTGTTGCATTGATAATTAATGGCATAATTTTTGTCACTTTCTGGTCTCACTCTTGTAAAACCATTCGCTTCTCCCAATCTCAAAGTAGTTGAATTATAAGTCTCATTGCAAGCCAGTTCTGATTGGTTAGATCTATCTGCACCAAAGTACTGCATCAGATGCCAATCTTACATACAAGGAAGAAAGAGAACTGCTAACCCAGAATAATAAATGCGAGTAAACAATGAACAAAGACAAATAGGAAAGAGCAAAACTCTTACTTTTACACTGGGAATCAGCTGATTCTATTTCCAACGTGGCTTGCTCTTCATACATATCTCTTCCTGTGTTGCTCAGGTTTGAAGCATTATTCCACTTCAGTCGAGATAGATCCTGCATAATTGAATTTAAGCATTTTCAGTTTCCACGTTTCTGCTATAACACTTTAATTATTGTTTTCTGTCTTGATCAAATTTACGCATATGTCTTAGGAACAGGCACTCCCTAGCATAACTAAAAATTCTCCATTAGCAATGACTACATTTCCACAGGATCTGTCGTTATACTTACTTGGGCATCACTTCCGTTCTCTCTGCCATCCCTATTTTTCTGGGTAGAAGTTAAACAATCACTTGAATGATCACTCGTTGCATTGGTTTCAGATGTGGCTTCAATTTTATGATGTACAGTGGATGAGTTAAGAGGAATACGTCCTGGAGGAAACTGATAAAGAATAAAAAAGGGAACATGTAGAGTATTTAGTTTCCATGCTATTGAACCATAAAAATATTAAAAACAATATACAGGATGAAACATACAGTTTGCCTCCTCCAAACATGCTGCCATAAGTTCTTCAGCTCATTCCTTCTAACAGGCTTAATGAGAAAGTCAGCAGCACCTTTTAACATGCACTTCAGTACCATGCTGATAGAATCATGCGATGACATCACTACTCAGAAATGACAAAAGAAGGAAAAAAGAACAAGAAATTTTTAGTTTCAAATCTAACAAGATATATAAGTAACAAAGATTATAAAAGAATTTACAAACTATTTAATTACTTATGACGGGAATATTTCTGCAAAAGTCATGTTCCATGACCAAGGTAAGAAGTGCGTATCCCGAAATTGACGGCAACTCCACTTCAGTTAATATGAGATCTAAATTATGAGGTCCACCCTTCAAAGCCTCCCACGCCATTAATCCATCAGGAACAGCAGTAACTGGTCGCAGAAAGTGACGAAACAAAGTGTTAACTTCAGTTAAACAACTGATATGAAATTACCAACATCTTATTGGAAACAAAACGAGGGATGCATATGCATTGTGTTCAATTACCGATACACCAATCATCTAGAAACCCAAAAACTAACTTTCCTTTTAACATATCCACCAGACAAGACTCAAATCCTTCCCAAGATTTCTTTGATGATGTTTGGTAGCAGATAATATACGATCAAGTATTACACAAGAAAAAGAAACGAACCTTAGAAAAACCAACTCGAAATGACCATTCAAAACACAAATGTCAAGCTCAACCGGAATGGTAAGAGCTCTTACCAAAGATGGCAATAAAACCTATCAAACTTCCAAACACCTACGGCAAAATTAATAGGAGAGACGAAGCAGAGAAAACTTAAAGTCGCAAGATTCTCCAACCTCCAACAAATCAACTCTTTTCAAGAAAAGAAAACATTCGAAAAATACGGGAAAAAAAAGAGAGAAAATATATTACAGTGACCAATGAGCTCGGGATCTGAATCAAACATGTCAATTTGCGAATTAAACCAAAAGAAAAATGAAACAAAATCAACTCATATCCATCAAGAAAATGAACAATACATAGGAATTTCTCATCAACAGATCAAAGAAGAGCATAGCTGACCTTTATAACTGCATTTTCGTAGAAGAGCCGCAATAATTTGGCGCGTAGAATCATCAGCCTCCACTAACAGAACGCGAAGCGTCATATTTGGAAGAAACTTCTCCCACCTCACCACCTCCATTGCAGCGCCCTTATTGTCCGTCGCCTCCTCGACCTCCATCCTCATATCGTCGATCACCGCCATCTCACTCGTTCTCAAACACTCTTCTATAATCCAAGGATATGACTTTACGAAAATAATAAGAAACTAATTTTAAATGGAACAATTAAACAGTAGCAGCGGAGAGAGATAGAGTGTAATTGATATGACAATAAAAATCTGAGAACTGTTGGTTAAATTTAGTATTTGAAATCCAACTCGGGCTGACGACCGCAAAAAACGGAAAATATGAGAGATCAAAAGGTGGGCCGCCATTGGTATCTGGTTGGAGGAGCCGACGTGGCGCAACATGAGCAACTGTTTTTGATATTTGCGAATTGCGATGTGGGGGAGATTAGTTGTACGGTGGTAGTGGTTATCCTGAGGCGTGAGAAGTGTGAAGGACACGTTTCGGGTGGTGTTTGGGTAGTTGGACAGGATATTTTTGGGAGCCCACCACGCTGGCATGGGGGATTATGTCTCATGGTAGGGAACGTGACACGTGGAGAGCTATTAAGAATCTTCGGATTTTGTGGCTTTCAATCTCGATTCAAAAATTATTAAAAAAAAGGATATTAATGTGTGGCGGTTCATTCGAGGGCCAATTGATGTATAGTTAATGAATTGTTGTCCCTACTCCCTAGTCCCTACCCTCATAGAATAATAAAACCTAAATTGATTGGATTCAGGGAGGGACCATATTAGTTTAGTTTTGTTATGGATCGGTAGGTCTGGGTTGGCTCTTTGTGGGCCACGTCCGCTGAAGATGGGTTCAGACACGAACAACGCTGGTGAACCGGTGAGGGTTGCGTATGTTCGAAGCTTTGTCCAAGATTTTTTAATAAAATAATTATTTAATAGTACGGAGTCTTTGCTGTAATCAAGATTCAAGATCCATAGGTTGCAGGCAGCTAAGGTCTAAGTAACCATTTAAATTATTAATCGATTTAAAAATTAGACAAAAAATTAAACCAATAAAATAAAATATTTAAAATTTAAAATTTTAATTTACATTTACCATTATAAAATTGGCTAAAATTATAAATTATAAATATTATTGAAAGAGATTATCTTTACTTATCGAAAATTTTGAAATTTAATTAAAAAAATTGTTAAAAAAATTGTTAGATTTCTTTTAATTTATGAAAACTTATTAATTAAT
>JAOTIZ010000009.1:23029349-23042631 GCA_027123425.1 Erythroxylum panamense
TAAAGTTTGTAAAATTTGGGTATCGGAGTTGAGAGATATGGCCATTATAACTGATGATGTTGTATGGGAGGTATGAATGTGACAGCTATGGTAGATGATGAGAGTGTCTGTGTTTTATGGGTTATTTGAGTTGAGATTTGGGACTTAAATATATTTAAATTGGTAATTGAATGTTTGAGGAGTGTTATTGGACTAGAAGGATTGAATTTGGGGAGATTATGAGTGTATATGACGTTAGAATGGATGTAGAAACCATTGGAGAGGCTTTAGAGGACGTTTTGGATGACATATGTCCGTTAGACGGACATTAGTTCCGTTAAACGGACCTTCTCAAGTAAAAAAGAGCCCTTATCCTAGTGTATGTCCGTTAAACGGACATTAGTGTCCATTAAACGAACCTTCTCAGGTAAAAATGGCTTTTAGGCTAGTATATGTTTCATGTCCGTTAAACGAACATTCTCGGGATAGTTACATTAAATCGTGAATTTGACTACTTTAGAGGCCGAATCTCACTTCGAGGTCTTCATAAAAGTTGTAGATATCAAAATCCTCTTTCAAATGGGCAAAAACAAAATCAATCAGACATTTGGGCCGAAAGTTATGACAATCGCTCCAAGACATGTACAATTTGGGTAAGGACATAAACATATTGGATTCTTTTGGCCATAACTTCTTCATTCGACTTCCAAATTAAGTGATTCTTGAAGCATTGGATTCCTAACGCGTTCTTCTACCTTTCAAAAAAATTGATAGCTTTTGGAGCGGATTCAAAAAGATTGATGGAAAGGAAGTGACGGTTCATAGAAATAGGAAACCTGCTCATGCTTTTTGACTCCGGATAGTTAGGCTCGGGGAACGAGGTCCAACATCTTGAGCTTCAGGAATGGGGCCCAACACAAGGCATGGTACTCTAGACTCAATTCAAAGCTTTAACACCAAGGATTCAATGCATCCAAGGCTGATACTTCATTATTTATTTATAATAATCATGGAGTAACCATGTATTTACTGATTTATGTGGATGGCATAATTGTGGCAAGTACTGCAATGAAGGGGTTATTGACCCAGGTTAAGGAAGAATTTGCTATCAAAGATTTGGGAGATCTACACTACTTTCTAGGGATTGAAGTGAAGAAAGTGAGTGATAGAATTAATCTCTCACAAAGCAAATATATCAATGAACTGTTACACAAGAGAAATATGGCAAATTGCAAGTTAGTAACTACACCTGTGGCCAATTTAGAAAAGTTGTCTAGACTAGAGGGTGATTCTCTCCCAGAGGTTGAGGTGACAAGATACAGGAGCTTAGTTGGTGCTTTACAATATTTAACACTGACAAGACTAGATATCTCTTACTCTATAAACAAGGTATGTCAATATTTACAAGCTCCCACTTTCCAACACTTGTCAGCAATAAAGAGGATTATTAGATATCTCAAATTTACCAATACAATTGGACTCAAAATCCACAAATTTCATTAACATTACTGAGTGCATTTTCATATGTAGACTGGATAGGTAGTAAAGATGACAAAAGGTTAACTGGAGGGTATGCAGTCTTCTTTGGAGCTAATCTGATATCTTGGGGGCTCCAAGAAATAGGCTACTGTCTCAAGGTCAAGTATTGAAGCTGAATACAAATCGTTGGCAAATGCTACAATTGAACTCATTTGGATTCAGTCTTTGTTGAGAGAGTTACGTATTTCACAACGAAG
The DNA here is from genome assembly GCA_027123425.1 of Erythroxylum panamense. Lineage (NCBI taxonomy): Eukaryota > Viridiplantae > Streptophyta > Magnoliopsida > Malpighiales > Erythroxylaceae > Erythroxylum > Erythroxylum panamense. The sequence continues at coordinate 23,031,065 of JAOTIZ010000009.1, forward strand.
ACTTCTTTGTTTGTGGTGTGATAATCTGGATACTACATATTTATCAACTAATCCTGTGTTCCATGCAAGAACCAAACGCATTCAAGATGCTGGATATCAGGTTCATATCTTCGCAAGACCAACTAGCAGATATTATTACCAAGGCTTTGGCTATTCAACCACTCAACCGTATGAAGAACAATCTCAATCTTGTGATTACAAGGTTGTGATTGAGGGGGGCCGTTAAAACAACAGTGTTGACCTATTCTATAGGAACTTTAGCATACCTATAGCATGTATGCGCACGTTTCTTATTTTTAACCATGTTCAGATAGTCAATCTTCAATATTTAATGCATTGAAAGCATTCTTCAGGAAGTATGGGTGATTGAGATATTTCCTTCTACCTTTTCCATTGCTTTTCAGTCTTTCACTTTCATGCAGACGGGTATTGAAAGATTCAGTCCAAGATAAAACGATGAGCTGCAATGTATTGACCTTTTGTAGTAACCCTTTAGACTTCACTATCTTCTTACCTTGAGATTTTTCTGCTTCAATGATCTGTTGGCTGAAGTGGAGAACCAATGATTTGCATAATAACCAAGATTTTAAATTTCAAGCCGAAATTGTAATCGTAGCGGCAACATTATAATTGCAATGTATAATGATTACATTCAATGAATCCGTAATTATTGGCGCAACTTGCAACAATTAATTTAGAAACTTCTCAACAAGTCTACGGTCTACATTCATCCCTGGAAGTAGCCTTATTGTGGCCATACAAAGACCTTGACACGTGCCATCGTTTTGCATCAATCTAACGTTAGCAAGCCCTTTGGATTCCGTTATAGAGCACAGTAGTGGTGAAAACTGAAAAAAGGCACGGAGGCAAGCTGGTACAGGTGGAAGCAGGTTGGTGAATAGATTTTATACTGTATCCAACTATGGACAAGTTGGACTGCACAGAGACTTTTCAAGTAAAAAGATTGGATGATAGAAACCTGTTAGGTAACCAAACTATGATGGAGTTAACATACACCTTGTGTTGGCAGGCAAAATCCAAGAAATCATCAATTCAGCAGTAATTTCTTCACTCTTGGACATCGAATCCTAACTTATTACGAGCATGTGAAAGAGACCCGCATGCTCAGCTTTGACACAGAAAAAGGCACACCACGAAAACTTCTCTTTACTACTTTTAAGTGAGATCCCATTGGATTCCAAATGCCATACCATACAGACTCCGAAACGTGTGATCATGCAAAAGAGCGCTTTGAATAAGCAAAAGTACTACTGACAGAAGGAAAGCGATATATGAGAGGCAAGAAAGGGACGATTTATTTGTAATAACTAAGTCATGGATTGGTACAATCAACGTTTGTTAATTACCTCTCTAAACCCTACTATGAATCATAAAGAACGAATAAATCTAGAAACAAAAAGAACGGTAACCCATTTTTCTTCTTGACTCAGTGGGTTGAAAGATACAAAATCAATCTTTCAACCCAACTAATGACAGATATGAACAATAATGTCCTGGGAAGCTCTATGCAACTCGGGACATAATGATGATTATCAGTGTTTTTGAGGTAGAATTCAAAGCCATATTTGATTTCTACCCAATGCTACATGAAACTAAATGAATATAAAATTTTCTCCTAAAGCTGACAGCTAGATAGACTTCTACCTAATGTTCCAGACCAGACATGTATAACGACTGAAATTGCCAAGTGAAAACATAAAATGATGAACCAATAGATAACAGTTAGTGAAGTAAACTTTCTATATCAAATGCCTTCTTCCAAAGACGAGCAATCTGATGCAGAATTCTTGGATTCCCCCTGTTGTTATGCTAGCTGATGAAGCATCTTCTTTTCAGTGCTGGGATGTTTCCCTTATTCAGTTTTTCTTTTCCTTTTTCGCTTTTGACCCTTTTGTTAAATCTTCATGAAAAGACTATTACATCTTGTCCCAAACTTATTAGGTTGATGAATTGTGTTCAGAAGTTGTCCCCGACGGTTTTGACCCACCTTGCCCTGCTGCTACTATTACCCCTGTTGTTCCCGTAGTCGTGGTTGTGGTAGCCATGGTCAATGTTGCTGCACCTTTTGTCATTTAGATTGGTCTGTCACTACATTTAGCAAAAAACAATCTTTGGAACAAATCAATAATGTGAAATCACTTAGAATGATTACCTGCTGTTGTGCTGACTACTGGCACTGAGGAAGGAAGGGATAAGATACCTGTAGAACCATAGTGCTGAGGAAGATAAGGGTACGGTATTAGTGATGGGTATTGAACTCCAAAACCGTGAAGTTGGCTATTTTGTGCATATTGGGCGTAAAATGGGAAGTAATTCTGAAACATCCCTGGTGTTCCTGACCCCGCATGAGTGTAGTAAGTTGAGAAATTCTGACCTCCATAAACACTAAAATAATTCTGCCGCGAATGTAAAACTAATCTTAGATGATGAACTTAGCTCACAACAGGAGCAATGGACAATGATTAATGTACTACTCACCAATGGATATATGGTATCTTGTGAATAACCAGGATACCTGAAAAATGAAATGCGAACCAATAGAACAGACGACTTAAAAGCATAAAATTATCAATGTATTTGGCATCGAATGGCTAGATAAAGGACAAAGAAAGCATTGACAAGTATTTATTTCTCTGCATACCCATATACTGAGTAAGGAAATGGATATTGACCGGTCGGTTGATGAATATAAGACGACGAAGAAGCATGATAAGCATGTGGAGCCACTAATCCAGGCGCCAGTCTAAACTGTCCTGTGCCTGCAACTGCAGTTTTTTATGTACGAAATCAATACTCTGACTGTTGACCAAGCACTAAATTCACGTCTCTGTTTACTATAGAATGAAATAGCAATTATGAGCTTTTTGTAACATGAAAAATGCTACTATCGAAACAAAAAATGTACTATAAGATAGAAGTTGAAAATCCAACTTTCTAGCATTAACCGATTCAGATATTGTTGATGATTGATCATTTACTTTTGCAATACAAAGTTGAGATGAGATTGGTATGTAGAAAGGGGGTATCATCAAAGAAACATAAGAGAGGTTGTAATAGACATGCACCGTGTTGAGGAGGTGGTGGACGAGGCTTTTGAGCGCCAAGTGAAGCAAGATTGCAGTTTGCTCTTCTTCCATCAATAACTGGAGAAGGGTTTTGGCAAGCTTTCATGGCTGCTTCCGGATCCTTGAATGTAACCTATTGGATAAGGCAGCAAAAACGAACATTAACTATCAACATGAAATAGAGGACATGGAGGCAAATTAGGGAGAGCTTACAAATCCATAACCCTTAGATCTTCCAGTATTCTTATCTGTTATAACAACAGCCTCAAGGATCTCTCCAAACTGCTCAAAATAGCGTCTCATAGTATCTCTCTGCGTTTCCCAAGCCAAACCTCCAACAAAAATTTTTGTGAAAGTTGTGTCATTGTACTGTCCTGGATTGCCACCCCCACCACCCACCATCTGAAATGGTCTTTGTTGAGACATCTACGCACAGAAACAAGGAAATACAAGAAAATCCCAGATAAAAACAAGAAAGAAAAACCAAGAAAAAGGGCCACCCCAGAATAAAACCAAGCAATCCCCTCCCACCCAAGAGAGGACAGCCAAATATAGAGAGGGAAAGAAACAAAGATGGCAAATAAAGCAAGAAGAAAGAGCCGTTTGTTTTGATTATCACATCAATCAAAACACAGACACAAAGGCTTTCCCTTTCTTATCTCTGTCTCTCTCTCACATACACACTCGTGTGCTCGTGTTTATGTTTGTTTTTCTCCTTCTTTCGACCTGTTGTTCGTAGTTTTTGTTTTTCTATCGAAGATATAACTGCCACTTTTTGACAACCACAACTCCTCAGATTCCCAAACAACGATACCCGCAACGAGAATATCATTACTGTTAAGGGAAGGTGGAGGGAGGGGGGGAGAGAGAGAATAAGAAATGAAAAAGAAAACCCTCCTTAAAGATACAATTTTATGTATAAATAAATATATACACAAAACGATGATGGAAGGTAGAACAATTGGAGTGTGTGAGAGAGAGATGAGATAGAAGAAGAAGAAGAAGAAGAAGAAGAAGAGAAAAGGGAAGACAAAAAAAAGCTGCCACTGGACACCCACGACAATAGTAGGCAAGATCGTCCAAGTAGATATCAGAGGACCAAAGACTCAACCTTTTTTGGCTGGATCAGCACTTTTTTCTCGGTAATATATTATATTATATTAATATTTGTGCTTTGGGATGGGGTGGGTCTGCTTCGCTGTACTCAACCTTCCATTTTCTGTGCGCATCTTAATACTGCATGTCCAAGACAAGATTTACTGTCTAATTTTATGATGTTTTATTGTGTTCAGTAAATCTTACATTTATTTATACGGGATTTACACATGACTCACATAAACAAAGGGATGAGATTCACTGGACACAATAAAATACCATAAAACTAAACAGAAGATCTGGACTTCCTATTTTGGATCTTCAAGGTATGTATGTATGTATGATACCTTCACCACCCTCTCCCTCTATCTCTCTCTCCAGTCTTCAACTGTTTGTGTTTGGTTCCGTTCAACTTCAACCCCCTCTCTGCAACTGCAGCTATTCTCTTAACCGAAAAACAGTACAGTACAGTACAGATAATGGGTGCTATGTTTTGTGGGCCACTTCACAAGCTTCTATAATATATCCTTTAAATTGTTCTTGGATTATTTTTTATACATAAAAATAAGTTGACCAAGTATTTTCTTTAAAAGTGAATAATGCAATTTAAAATTTTAATTTCCAAAATTAAAAGTTTTAAAAGAATTAGTTCTACTGGTATTTTTTAACGTACAATCTTACCCTTTTTTTTGTCAAGTGATTTATGAGTTTAAAGCTATAATTAAAACATAATTAAAATTAGCTATTATTGCCCGTTGACTGTTTAATTATTAAATCTAATTTTATTTGAATATTTATATATTTTAAATTTAATTATATATAATTTAATTATTTTTCATATTAATTTTATTTCCTATAAGAAAATGAGACATCTTTTTAAATTATTTCCTACAAGATAGTTATCTAAAATTTCCTACAATATGGTACTTTACATATTGTTTAGTATACTTTAAAAATTATTTAGCATAAATAATTTTATTATAAAATAAAATATAGTTAAAATTAATAAAAGTGCTTTTTATTTTTATGTTGCCAAACAGTCTACTTTATGAAGCTCTTTTAAAAAAGCTGTTTTTTTAATTGACAACTAAACAGTTAACTGACTTTTAAAAAAAGCTCTTCTCAGAAAATCTCTAATGACAAAAGCTCAACTAAACGGGTGATAAGTCTAGCCTGATCTAACTCATTTTCGTTTATACTCCTATCTCATCTTGTTCCATTCATTTTTTTAATTAAAATCCAATATATATTTCTTGTACTTATGGTTGAGAAAATAGAAAAGAAAAAACAATAATCATGATCAATAAATTTGGTAAGTGTTGATTTGGAACTTATTTATAATAATCTTAAAGTTTCAATGGCTAAACTTGATTTAAGAAATATAATTATATAAAAATGATATTATTTATTTTTAAACAATACTACAATTTTTCAATAAAAAAGGATATTTAGGAGAATAAATTTAAATTTTCATAAACTTATGGTTTCAGACGTTTTATGTTTGATGTTTTTTTTTCGTGTTTTGTATTATTCAAAGTCTTATTCTTTGATATTTTATTGCTCTCTTTTCATTTCAATATTGGTGATTTTCTAAAGATAAATAGATAAAATATTTTGTTATATTTTAGTTTTAAAATATTTTTGATAGTCGAATTATATATATTTTAGTTATGTATTTATTGTGATTTTATTTACATAATGATTTATCGTGTCAGTTTTATTTATTTATTCTTTAACCTGAATAACTTTTTTATTGTCACATTTGCATATGGGTCTACCGAAAATAGTCTCTCTATTTCGCTTTATTGCGGGACTTCAAACTGGGTGTGATGATGATGACAATGGGAAGATTTGATAAAAATCATATTTTAAAAATGAAATTAATAAACAAACTATAGTTTAAATAAAATTGGCTTGAGATTGAATAAAATTTATTTAAATTAAGAGATTTCAATATTTTCTAATGATTCAAAATTTAAATTGGACGTAATAAAATTTTTAAGCCAACTTAAATTTATAATTAAAGTTTAGTAACGTTCTTTATTTTTACCATAAATGTGCAAATAATTGGAATTAGGAAATAAATCATTCAATTAGGAAAAAGTAATCGAATGTGTATCCCTTTATTAACTTATATTACCAAAAATAAGATTAGACCGGAATGAAGCGTGAGGAAAGAGGAGAGCATTTTCACACATCACACGCAAAACAAAACCCAGTCCCGGACGAATCTCCAAAGTCATCGTGCTAACGTGTACGGTTTTGTTAAGTAAAAGGCCAAAAGGCCCAAAGCCACCTCACCCTCCCCACTCCATCTCCCGCCACACTCAACTTTTCTCTTTTGTGAACCCCGGAACGAATCTTAAGGCAAAAATGAACATACCGGTCATCGATCTAACTCGGTACTTGGAGATCGCCGATAAGCTCAGCTCCGAACCAACGAAATTTTCGGATCAGATCAAGGAATTCGGGCCATGGCTCGGGGAGTTGTGTCAGTCGGTGAGTAGGATCCTGAGTGAGACCGGAGCTTTGGTAGTGAAGGACCCCAGATGCACTGCCCAAGATAACGATCGCTTCATTGACATGATGGAGCAGTATTTCGAGAAACCTCTTCACTTCAAAAAGCAACAGGAGAGGCCTCACTTACATTACCAGGTAGATAGCTTTTCTTGTAACCTTTTTTTTCGGTTTGATGAGTGACTGTCGGAACTAAAAAATTTACAAAGTCTTGGGTTTTTATACAACCCTTTTGAAGACAATCCCGTTCGGGCTATATTTTGGAATGGGAACATATGACTTTTTATCTTTTATCAATTTTTGGGTCGAAGATATTTTTTTTCTTTTTTCTTGTTTTCTTCCTAATGACAAGGAAAAGCGATTTGTTGAGTGAAGAACTGAACTTTTTCGCGATTTGAGTTGTTGGGGGGTCCTGAGTCCTGATACAATGTAGGAACACGGACATGTTGGTGGATGGTCACAAGATGTGAGAAGACGAAGCAAATTTGCATTTTTGCAAAAGAGTTGCTTTATAAGTTGTAATTGAAATGTAAACTGTAAATTTACATTCAAGGAATTACCCTTGAACTTTTGATGTGGTGGGATGTAAGAGGAGTAGAGAAGATTGGACTTCGTTAAAGAGAACACGAATATTTGGAATCTTAATTAGTTGGAAAGGCACTCTTCTGAGATTTGGCTATCGTATGAATGATCTCAATGCACTGAGAAAATGTCCAAACTTTTCTCTTTATCCTAAGTTTTGAATGCTGGAGTGCTAAGATGTTTAAAGTTTAAACTGGAAAGGAAGTGGAAGAGAAGAAACAGAGCAGCTGTATTCTTGTCTCAAAGCTTTTGATTTTTGAAGTGAGAATGAAAGATAGAAAAACATAATACTGATGATGCCCATGGGCTAACAGGTTGGAGTTACCCCTGAGGGAGTTGAAGTTCCACGAAGTCTGGTTGATGAAGAGATGCAAGAAAAGTTAAAAGCAATGCCAAAAGAACACCAACCTTTGACTCCCAGTGGACCAGATCGCAAGTGGCGATACATGTGGAGAATTGGTCCTCGGCCTTCTAATACTCGCTTTAAGGTGTGAAAATCTCCCTGTTTCCTTTGAACTGTTCAGTCATCATGTTTGCTAGTGTTTAACACCCATTCCATTTGTGTAGGAACTGAATGCAGAGCCTGTCGTTCCTGAGGGTTTTGCAGAATGGAAGGATACTATGGACTCGTGGGGATACAAAATGATTTCTGCAATAGAGGTAGCTCATAGCGTGGTTTTTCAATAGCTTTCACACCATGTTTTAGCATATGCACTGAATTATGTTATGATTCATTTCTCTATTAGGCTGTCGCTGAAATGGCTGCTATTGGATTTGGCTTGAGCAAAGATGCCTTTACTTCGCTTATGAAGCAGGTTGATATTTTGCTGATTAAGCTTCTTCTTTCTTTGTTTCTCTTTACAGCATTCCTTGTGATTTATTTTCAAAATCAAATGCAAGAAACTTAAAATCAGTGAAAGGTGTTCATACTTCATCGTGGAGTAAATAGTAGAAAACAAATTTAACTAAGGTATTTTTTGCGATAAATGTTGACTCTAAGCCAAATCATTCAGCTGTCAGGATGATGTATTAAGATGTAAACCGCGTACCAATACTTATTTGAATTCCTCTTCTTCGGTTCCATCAGTACACGGTATTCTTCATTTGTAGTTGTGGCTTGTCAACTCAGTATAGAGCATCATAATGTGTTCATTTTCTTGTCACATCTTGACAAGCTTTTCAAGCACAAAGATAATAAACTGACTGGCATTCTGCCGTTCCTTTTGGCCTCCAGGGACCTCATCTTCTTGCTCCAACAGGAAGTGATCTCCGCATTTATGGCCAAGAGGGTACTGTGTTTGCAGGATATCATTATGACCTGAACTTTTTAACAATTCACGGAAGAAGTAGATTCCCTGGCCTAAATATCTGGCTCAGAAATGGGCAAAAAGTTGAAGTGAAGGTTCCCCGTGGATGCCTTCTCATTCAAACGGGAAAACAGGTGAGGGCAGGATACGTTAGATGATTTGAGAATTAATCCATTTTGTATTACAAGGCTGTCGATAATGATTTGACCAATTTCCTAAACTAATTATCTACTGCTTATACGATACTTTCCCTTAACATAACACACATGTTACGTTGCTCCTGTTTCCAGATTGAATGGTTACGATACTTTTCCTTATCATAATGCACATGTTACGTTGCTCCTGTTTCCAGATTGAATGGTTAACTGCAGGAGACTGCATAGCTGGCATGCATGAAGTTGTTGTCACAAAGAGAACAATAGATGCGATGAGAGTAGCGTCAGAGCAAAATCACAGCCTGTGGAGGGTTTCCTCAACGGTAATTGACATGAATTACGTTAGGACAACTTTCAATCCAACAGTTTATATGTTCCCCTTGTGCATAGTTCTCTGTTGCTGACATGTTCATCATCTGTTGTCACATAGTAGTTGTTTGCACATATAGCATCAGATGTTGTTTTGAATCCTTTGTGCCACTTCACGGAATCACCACTCGCCAGCAAATATCCCCCCATTGCTGCCGGAGAGTTTGTCGAACAAGAGCTCGCAGTCATCAACCTAAAAGGGGATAAAGGGGAAGCCTGAAAACTTATCCTGACCATTGTTGAAATGAGTTGTATTTGACTCGGCTTTTCCAATTGGAGAAGCACTTCCAGTGTTAATCTTTGATGGACTCTTGATTGTTTTATGTACTTCCATTTCACGTTTTCGCTGCTGTTTTTGAACGGCACCCACATAACTTGTGGAAAAACAATATGTGGGAAGCATGGCTTTCAATCTAACCATGGAATGTTTGACTCAAAGTGTTTAAGCAATTGGCTTGTGTTCAGAAGTAGTTAAACATGTGCAATTTATCTAAAAAGAGTAATGTGGTTGTAAGCAGTTGTTGGCAAAATTGCGGTTGGACAAGTTAATGTTCCGGAAAAGCATTTCATAAACAATGGCATGAAATCCTCCGCACCGATGAGTTTATCTGATCTCAATGTAGAAGTCATAAACAATGGCATGAAATCCTCTGCACGGTAAACGGTAGTTGTTACAATCAAATTTGTGCACACATTTATGTGACACAGGATTTGGTCCCACAACAATTACAAATCAATCACTAATCAGGTAGCTAGCAGTCACAATCAGTTGTAATCTTGATATCTTGATATCGATCTTCTTCTTGACAAAAAGGCGACAAGTGCCAAATACAAGTTCGACAGAACCAATTTACCCTCGTCCATTTTGTTCACTGGTGGTTTCATGATATGGCGAAGAATTGCTGCGATATTGTAGCATGTAATACGTGGAATAAAGTAGGTTGTTGATAATGGTGCAACTATTAAATTCTGGCAAGATGCTTAGGTACATGATTTTGGACCAATTATGGCACGAGCTTGGCATCCTATTCCTGAGTAACTTGTTCAACCTCCCAGTGAAGTCTTTTGTGGATAATACTAGAGGCTGACGTTGGAATTTATTTCAATCTATACTCCCAACATTGGTTTGCATGGCCATTGCTAGAATTCTACCCTCATGCATCCATTTTGGCCCTGATCGGTTGGTTTGGAGAGCCTCCAATAATGGCCTCTTTTCCACTACTTCTGCATATAAATTAATAGATGGGCAAGATGGCAATAAAAGAGACGATTCCTGGGATAAGATATGAAAATGGGAGGGACAGCAGAGGATCAAATCTTTTCTTTGGCTCCTTGTTCGTGGAAGGCTCTTCACTAATCATCAATGATATATCAGACACCTGCCCACGGATTCTTCATGCTAGTTCTGTGGTAAGATCGAAACCATTATGCATGTCATCAGGGATGGTTGCAGAGTTCACAATTTCTGGCTATGCTTCTCCACCTGTCATTTCCTAGAAAATTTTCCGGTTAGATAAAAATAGATGATTGTCAGGTAACTTGAAACAACACATGATGATACAAGGATATGACTGGTCGGTAGTTTTTGGTACTGCTTGTGGGTCGTATAGTTTTGGAGAAACAAAAGTATTTTTGGCTCCAACTTCTCATGGCCTGCAAATCCCTATATGCTTGTTTTTGATTATGCCTGCTTGATCGCCCATGCTAAGGAATTGGTGAGAAGAGCTCTTTTGCACCTAAGGACGCGATTGGAGATTCTTGTTGGACGGAGAAATCCTTTGTATGACTAGATCCGCCTTAATATCGATGGTGCTTATAAAGCTTCTTCCTCGTGGGCTTTAACAAGTGGGATACTTTGAGATAGTATGGGAGCATGCAGCGACGGAGTTACTTAGGGCTCAGTGGTGCACCAGGTCCTTCAAGATTTTAAAAAATATTAAATATTTTTATTTTTAATATATATAATTAATATTTTTTAATTATTTTTGACATAGACAAATTGATTGAACTTGCATAATTCTATCCATCAGAGTTTCCTCTTATTGTTTTAATTGAACTTAAATATCAACTTGAGAATTTTATAATTGATGTACGTGCGTATGGATAAGAATTTCTCTGAATTGAGTGAAATTGGAGACCTTGCTAAGAAAATGGTGGCTACAAAAATGTATCATGTATTCCCTTTGATTTATTTGTTAGTTAAATTATCATTACTTTTATCAATTGCTACAACCACAGTGAAAAGAGCTTTCTCCGCAATGAAAATTATCAAGAGTTCACTTCGTAATAAAATGAGAGATGACATATTGAATGATTGTTTAGTGTGTTACATTGAAAGAGATGTATTTGCAAATATTGACAATAATTTTGTTATGAAAAGATTGTTAGATTATTTAATGTCCCATGTACTTAATCGTATTGAGTCCTATGAAACGCACCCAAGATAATGGTTATTG
>JAOTIZ010000009.1:23050090-23061352 GCA_027123425.1 Erythroxylum panamense
TTTGTTATAATCAGTCAACTTGGGGATCAAGAAACTATGATTAATCAAAGGTTGACATGTACCATGCCTTGTGATTAGACCACTAAGACAAGTAGACAATATTAAATAATGATAAAACAACTCAAATGATTATGAATTATACACTCCATATTACAACTGTAGCCTACTCCTTCTCAATTTGCATTCATGTTGGAAGGTGAAAAAATGAGTGCCAACAAACTTGACTCCATCGTCTTGTAATAATTTTAGGTCCAATATTATACTACTAAGATGAGTAGACAATATTAAATAATAATAAAACAACTCAATTGATTCTGAATTATACACTCCATGTTACAATTGTAGTCTACTCCTTCCCAATTTGCATTCATGTTGGAAGGCGAAAAAATGAGTATACCAACAAACTTGACTCCATCGTCTCATAATAGTTTTAGGTCCAAGATTAGACCACTAAGATGAGTAAACAATACTAAATAATTTTTTTTCCAAAATGTTTAGCAACATAGTTGGATTATAGTAATATATGACAATTTTTTTGAAAAATTGTAAATAAATAGTTAATATTTTATCACAATTTATAAATTATTATTTACTTACAAAATGATCATTATTTATATCAAATTTAATAATATACACTTCAAATTTTTTATTATATGAATATATCCTTGTTTGTATATTAATTATGATATTTTAAATAAATTTGATTTATGAAACTTTTCTTTTGAAAGCAAAATCTTCATTAATTCAAATCAATAGGTAATAACAAACTAATATCCAGAGTAAGAGTGGCTTAATATATCTTACAATTTGAAACTAAATTATACACCTTTGCAAGAATATAAATGATTTAGTTCGCAAATCATTTGATAAAACTAAAGCTAACATTTGTAGTTAAATGTTTTGGCATACAAATATCATCAATGAACAAACTTACAGTATAATTGAATACATAACAATTGACAATCACCTGAATGACACTTTGAGCATCACTCTCAATAAGAACATCATAACAATTATCCAACTAAGGGGGAATTGAACATAAAACAATCAACTTAATGCCTCTCTTATTCTAAAGGTCTTAACTAGCTTTGGATCAAAAATATCATGAGAGAAGAAACATTTCGCAATTGTTGAAGTACCACTATAATCCCTTAACACATAACTACTGTCAACCCTTTTTGAAGACACAAAAGTCGCTGCTTCAAAATTCAACTTAACTTCTCAAATAGAGTTTTTGAACTTCTCATAGCAACATAAACTATAAGAGGATCAAAGGATACCATATTCTTTTTTAGTTGCACCATTTCCTAGTGTTGTAGAGTAGAAGTGGTCATTCTTACAAGCGTATTCATAATTTGAACTTTAACATCCTAAATTGCTTGATTGCGAAAAAACCACAGACTCTAGCATAACAAAACATAACAAAAAATAATCTTTTAATCTCAACTGGACATCACCAGCTGAAACTAGGAACACACAATTGATACTCCACCTTTAAAATAACCCATATGCAATAGATTCTGACACTTTATATCATACAAGTAGTTTAAGAAATTATGAATATTTATTCATCAATACCCCCATAAATTGGACAGACATTCTTAACATTAATATTTTTATGGACTAAGGAAACTTTTATAGGCAAATAATTAGATCTCATTATCTAAAGAAAATAGTGTACCTTTGGGGGATTTTTAAGTTCTATAATTTTCATAAAAACTAGAAGAATTATTTGGAACAACATCACTAGGCATCTCTATTAGGTAACTATGATATAAGATTTTCACATCTAGTATTGTCAAGTGGAATATTGAGAATAAGGCCCCTATCTTTATTGTTAAGTAAAGTCGATATCAACTTTACATTATATGCTCAACAACTAGGCATAAATAGATCCAACAATCATATAGACTTATATCCAGGATAAAGATCAAGGCTAATAAATGCATATGTATAATATGGTAACCAAGGATACTTGAAAATTATGACATCCTCTCCTATCCCAATAAGACAGTGTGTCCTACTAATTAACAAATCTTTCGCCAACCAAATTTCTCTCTAATAATAACTTAAGTTGTTGCCTATATCCACTCCCAATAAATCCTTTCCAAGGTAATACTTTTGCTTTGAAAACATGCGAGAAAAGTAATCCAGTCTTAGTTATAAGCTCCATACCTGCTTACCAACCAAAGCTAAATTGACAAGATGAATTTGTCAAAAATTGTTATCATCATATTACTTTAAAGCAAAAAAATCTTTCCACCATTTCCATCTAATACCTAAATGGTCTCTCTTTGATGACTACCAAAATCCATTCAATAATTTTTTCAAATCCTCACAAAGACTTAGGGAAAACATATACAAGCTCATGATGCATTAGAAAAGACTAAGCTGTTGACTTTAGAAATACCTCTTTATCTAAAAAGAAACATCTATTCCAATCTTATCTTTTTTGTCCATATTTTATTCTTAAAAAAGCCAATTAACAAAAGGCATACCCAAATACCTTTTTAACAAGAAGTCTCTTTTATACTCAATAAAGAATACAAATGACTTCTTATATGGGCATGAGTATTCATGTCAAATGAACAGATATATTTGTTGAAATTAATAACCTAATATGATGTTCTCTTATATCTTTTAAGGATATCCATTTAAGTTCATATTTCCTTCTCCTTAATTTTGATAACAAAAACAAATATTGTCTCAAATGGGAGCTTTAAGATTTTAGGAGCATTATTGACAATGCTACAACTATGGATAAGGGCCTGACTTTCCCTTTTATCTATCAAAACTAAACTTTAGACATATATAATAAATAGATAATGGCTCAAAACATTCCCTTGGTAAAGATCACATTGCAGAAGAATAAGACCAATAGAGTGTTTACCATTTTTCACCATATAAAAGATAAAAGAAAAGCAAAGCATCATTTGTTTAACCATCTACTATCAAAATCCAATTGGCACATAATTGACCGAAAATACTCCTACTTGATACAATCATAAGATTTTAACATGTCAACCTTCATAGCCAAATAATCATTTTGTTAGGAAATAGACAAACATCAAGAAATTTGATGCTACAGATCAAAGATGTTTATTAACTTAAGAGCCAAGCCTTTTAAATAGGCAGTACATATGCAATGACAAAAAACAAATTTAGCTATAAAAGCTCAACTAATCAACATTCACTAGCATGAAACTAGGAACCACTTATCTAAAATATCTCAACAATTTATTTGTTACTAACAGACTGAAAGAGTTAATAGTTCGAATTACACTTAATTTCTAACACTCCTCCTTCATTCGAACTTGGAGATTCCAATCGAGTGCAGAAATATTAATGCTTCGACTATGAAAGACTTTTAGTCAGCAAATCAACAAGTTGTTCATCAATACCTGTTGCACCATCTTTACTTTACCTTTTGCGATTAATTCCCTTATGAAATGGTGTTTGATTTCAATAAGCTTGGTCTAGATGTGGTATACTGGGTTCTTTGCAAGTATCACAGTAGATTTATTATCACATAGAAGTTTAGTTGCATCGTTCTGTTCATCCCCAAGATCACTCAACAATCTCTGCAACCATATTGTTTGACATGCTGAAGCTATTGGTGCAACATATTCAACTTCAGTTGATGATAGTGCTACTGTTGCTTGGTTTTTGGAGTTCCATAAGATATCTGTAGAATGGAGAATAAGGCAATTTCTTGATGTGCTTTGTCTATCTTCTAACAATCCAACCTAGTTACTATCAACGTATCCTTTGAACATGAAGTCTTGTACCTCACGTAATCGAATTCCAAATTCCTTTATGGTGGCTAATTAACACAATACTCTTTTGGTAGCTCCAAAATGGTGATGGCTTGGCTGATGCATGAACCTGGAAATTATGCCAACAAAAAACTTATATCAGGACAAGAATATGTCAGATATATAAGCATTCCAATCAAGCTTTTATATAACCTTCCATTTGCCATTCTTGTATCATCATTTTGTTGCAATTTTTCATTTATATTTATGGGGGTTATGACAATTTTGCACCTCACTGTGTTAAACTTCTCCAATTTGTCTCCAACATATTTCCTTTGCGTCATAAAGATTCTAGCATCTTATTGAACAATTTCCAACCCCAAAAAGTAGTGTAACTCTTTAAGACCAGTCATCTCAAACATATTCTTCATAGACTCATGAAACTCAGAAATAAAAACTGATGAGGAACCAATGTAAATCATATCATCAACATACAAACTTATTATGACAAGTTCAGTTATACCTTGCCTTTTTAAGTACAAGGTTGGTTCGTGCTTGCTTCTTTCGAACCCATTATTTTTTAAAAACTCATTTATCTTGTTGTACTAAGCCTGAGGAGCTTGTTTTAGCTTATAGAGGGATTTCTTTAACTGAAACATGTTATATTCCTCATCTAATCTCTCAAAACCAAGAGGTTGGAAAACGTATACTTCTTTTTGTAAATCACCATTTAGAAACACTAACTTGACGACAAACTGGAACACCTTCCTTCATTTTTTAGCTGCAAGTGCCAAGATCATTCGTATTGTTTCAAATCTAGCGATCGGATAAAACCTCTCCTCATAGTTTATGCTGTGTTGCTGAGCATAGCTTCGACTTATGTTTCTGTATAAGCTAGAACGTTAGTCTTAAATATCCACTTTAAACCAAGTGCATTTTGACCTTCCGATAAGTCGGTCATTTCTCATATCTATTTTTTTTTATACTTTATAGTTTTTCTTCTATTTCAATCTTCCATTCCTTCTTTTCCATTCCTTCTTCCACTATGATCAGATCCCTAACAAATAGAACCAATGACGATGCCACCTCTCCTTCAATTTTGAATCGTCATTAAGGAATTCTGTCACGCTCACTTTTGCGTGGCCGAGCTGACTTCATTGGAATTGATTTATTGGGAGAAGACTCTTCAAATGAAGATGGACTTGTTTTTGCTGGTGTTGAGTTTTGCAAGCTATCAAGTGTAGAGGTTGCCGCATCTCTTGTGTTTCCATCTTCTTTTTCTAGCTTAACTTGAGAACTTGTCTTCTTTGTTATTTCCTCCCATTTCCAGCTACTCAATTCTTCAAACACAATATTTCTGCTCATAATAATTTTCTCACTTTCTGGATCATAAAGCCTATAAGCTTTCGATTAAGCACAGTTCCAAATAAAGACGTGTTTATTTGATTTATGTTCCAACTTATTCTTGTGACTTGTGAGTAAGGCATAATAATTATAACAAAATATAGACGAGTGGCTTACTGAAGGTTCGTTCCTGTACCACGCTTCATACGAATGCTGATCCCATACTACCTTTGTGGGAGAAATATTTAAAAGATATACTGCAATAGCTACTCCTTTTCCCCAAAAAGAATTAGGCAATCCCTTTGCCTTCATCATGTATCGAACCATCTCCACAACGGTTTGATTTTTTCACTTTGTTATACCATTTTGTTTAGGTGTATATCGCACGGTAAACTATCTCTTGATGCCATGTTCATCATAGAAATCGATGAACTCTTTGAGAGGAACTCACCTCCATGGTCTGTTCGCAAAGTCTTTATGTTCTCTCTACTTTGTTTATCCACCAATGCTTTGAATTTTTTGAAGTGTTCGAAAGTCTATGACTTGAACTCCAAGAAGTAAACCCAGTTTATCCTGTTGTAATCATCAGTAAATAGCAAGAAATACTTACGTCCTCCTAATGATTTGATTCTCATTAGTCCACAAAGATTAGCTTGAATTAGCTCCAAGATTTGCATAGCTCGATTGGATTTCCCTCCTAAGAACGTCTTCTTGGTTTGCTTTCTAAGAACACATCCCTCACATACTTTCTCTAATTGCATAATATTGGGCAAATCTTTGATCATTTCTTTAGTTTTCAATAATTGAAGGCCTTTGACGTTGAGATTACCGTACTTGAGGTGCCAGAACTCACTATCTTCAATAGTTTTGCTCACTAAAACTGCTTTTGTGTGTTATGAGAAGTTGAAAGGGAACATCCTATTTGGTGACATAAGAGCAAACGTAATAATTCCACCTGTAGCTTTCTTCTTCACTCCACATTTTTTATCATCAAATAACATCGAATATCCAAATTCAACTAATTGACCCACACTTATTAAGTTATGAGCCAAATATGGAGCAAAATGCACAACCTTGATTAATTTTGTGTGGTTACTTACAACAATTGTTGTCGTTCCTCATCCTTCAATTTGTAGTTCCTTGTTGTCTCCAAGCCAAACTAGTGATTTATATGATTCATCAAGATCTTTGAATTTCAATTTGTCTCCTATCATATGATGTGAACAACCATTATCAATGTATCAAATCTCTTTTCTTGATTCGTCACTGTTAGAGGAAGTCACAAACAAATAGTCATCTTGATCATCTTCTTCTTATGCAAATATGGCCTCCTCAGGTTTTGACCAATAAAATTTATCAGTATGTCCATATTTGTTACAGTAAGAACAATGGAGAGAGCTATTGCATCCGCGACCTCTGCCACAAAAGTTTCCTCTTCCTCTTTGTCTCATTTGCTGGTTAGAGGATCCAGGCTCCCCTTTTGTTTGAAATGCCTTCTCTTCTTCTTTAATAGAGGACTTATTAATTCTCACTTCGTGGGCTTGTAGAGACCCCATTAGTTCGTCAAACAAAAACTTGACAAATGTTTAAACTCCTTAATAACAGCAACCACGTGATCAAACTTAGGGGGTAAGACTTCTTAACACTTTAGCAGCAATAGTTTCAACGCTAATTTTGTGTCTATAGGAACCTATTTGACTTATAATAGTAAAATTTTTTTTCCAAATATTCTTGAACAAATTCTTTGTTCTTTATGCAAAAAGTTTCAAAATCACACCTAAGTGATTGAAGGTTCACAGTAATTAACTTATTAGATCCTTGATACTCAATTTTAAAGATTTGTTTTACGGTTGTAACTGCAACAATTCTTGAGAAAATGACCTCATCCACTGATTGTTGGATGAAAAACATAGCTTTTGAATCACGTTTCAAGTTCTCCTTTTGGCGTATGTCATCATCATTGGTTTTAGCATAACTAGATCAGACATAATCCCAAAGATCTTGATATTTGAAAAGAGTTTTCATCTTGATACACTAAAATTCGTACGAATCTCCTTTAAAGATCAGTATAAGCGGCTGAAATACACTAAGAGAATTTGAAGTTATTGCCATTTTTTGAATGATAGCAAACACCCAGTTCTTGAAGGAAACTAGCTCTAATACCACTTTTGTTAGGAAATAAACAGACAAAAGAGATAAACAGCATGAAGTTTGAATTTATGGATCAAAGATGTTTATTAATTTGAGAGCCAAACCTTTTAAACAGGCAGTACATGAGCAACGATTAGAAACAAATTTAGCTAAAAAAACTCAGCTTACCAACGTTCACTAGCAGGAAACTAGGAACCACTAAACTAAAATGTCTTAAGAATTTATTTGTGACTAATAGACTGAAAGACTCAAAAGTTCGAATGAAACTGAACTTCTAACACGTTTTCTTTTTAAACAATGAAGGATTTCCATTGTTACCATTCTCGATACAAATTTATATTAAACCAATCACAACAATTACTATCCTTACCCTAAAGCTTAAATAACTCTTTTTCCTTTGACATCTTAAAGTCAACATGTGAAATAGTTTCATGGATGTTATTTCTAGGACAATTACTGCTAGTAGAGTACCTCATAAAGCTACTTTTAACCTAATTTAATTCATCTAAAGATGACAGATCAAATCCTTGTCTAGTAGGCACAATCGACACTTCAACTACTTAATTCGACCTTTTAATATGCAACTAAAATTAGATCCCTGAATGGACAAATCCTTCTTATAATGACACAATTTCTCAACAATAAATTCCCCAAGCTATTTCCTCAAATGCATTGTATAAACTTGATATATCTATCCTCCACTAGCCACCCATTTTCAAAACAAAAGAATTATTGGCCAACCCCACAATCTCAGGCTTAAGAAGAATCAACAAAGGGACATGGTTAGAGAAAAAGAAGTTAAGATTGTGTGTATAATAATTTGGGAATAAATCCAACTACTAATCATTAGTTGTAACCTATCAAGGCATTAAAAAAATATAATGGTATGACCCTCTGCCACGTTCCTAAATGAAATGACTCCCTGCTATACATAAATCAATTAATTCATTATTGTCCAAAGCAGACTGAATCCTTCATACAACTTTTAAGGACAAATTGCATTGTATGTCTTATCAGTTTCCACCGCAAGATTGTTGAAATCTTCGACATAAAACCACGACATACTGGGTCGAGTAACTAAAGAACAAAAGAAATCTTTCAATTCTCACCAGTAATATCTTTTAGGAAACTTGTAGAACCTAGTTAAACAGGACCATTGAAGTCTTTGTAGTTTAACCTCAACATACACAAAGTTAAGCCCATATCTAATTAAAGTAGCATCATTTTGATCTTTTGAAAAGAAGGTCACACCACATAAATGCCCAATTGTATTAATACAAAAAAGCTCATTAAAAGGCATTTAGGCCTTAACAAACTCCAAGTAAGGCCTTGATCTAAAAAATTCAAAAAAAAAAACGAACGTGAGCTTTGGACCTAACAGGGTCCAATAGAACCCAAACTATTTGTACGTTGCCCATCCTATGACAATTCCAATAGGCGGTTATTATAGCTTTGGATAGGTTTGGTCTCTAAGTCCCTCCACTCTAATCCCCTTCTTTGATAGCTCCAGCTTTTCCAGTATAGTGTTCCAATACCATTTGTCTCTAATAGTTAATTGTTGTTGATTGAGTATTTATTTATTTATTTTATCTTTTATTTTTATTCTTTACCTTGTTTCTTTTTCATTTGGGTCTATAAAAAACATCTCTATTAGTTAGGAGTAAAACTGCGTACTTTTAGACCTCCTCAAACTTCGCATATCTTTGAAACTTTCTATAAGGATATTGTTGTTGTTTTTATTATTGTAGTTAATTGTTGTTGATTTAAGTCAGTGTACATAATTAAGGATAATAATGAGTCAGTTGAGCGGACCTGCTCAAGCCAAAACTTGACTAAATAATTTTAGTATGAACCGAGCCTAAAATACCTGAACTTGAACCCGAGCTCAAGCTTGAGCTTGATCAAGCTATAGCAGTTCGAAGCCCAATTTGGCCCGAACAACTCGGCCTGTAAAATTATTAATTTTTAAAATTAAAAATGAGCCAGGCCTAGACTAAACTATCAAGCCTACCCATAACCAGTTGCCATGTAACTTCTCAGCCTTACTATTCAACCCTTTTAATGATCACTGTGACCAAAAATTCCACACAAGAAATAAAACCTATATAGAGACAGTCATATCTGAATGTTTGTGAGTGACCTAGATGGTTTCTCAATTATTATTTGCTTATAATTCTTTGTTTATGGTTCTGTGGAGAATAATGGTGGGATTGTATTTAATTGTGGATTCCGGACAGAAGGTCCGGTGTATTGGAGAGATATGACATAGAAATATTATGGGTACGTGAATTTGTGAACTACTTGCCTATGATATGACTAATTAGGATTCATGTGATTGATTGTGATGCATAAATGTTAATTGTGGCATTCATAGGTTAATTGATTGTGATATATGCATACATGCATAACAATGTGATAAATTGTGGCATATGCAGTTTATACATGAATGTATGAACAGATAATGACAGTTGTGACCGGAGCAGCCATCGAGAGCTACAAGCTCAACGTTTATATTTGGGCCTCGAGCCCCACAGTGATTCAGAGCCTCTGGCTCAACGATTAATGTGCCCTTATGGGACAGTTTCAGAGCCTCTGGCTCAACGATTAATGTGCCCTTATTGGGACAGTTTTAGAGCCTCTGGCTCAACGATTAATGTGCCCTTATTGGGACAGTTTCAGAGCCTCTGACTCAACGACTAATGTGCCCTTATTGGGACAGTACAGGCGTTCGGTCACAACACCGAAATAAAATTGGAAAAGTGTTACATACACATGTCATATGCATTTGATTTAATCATTTTGATTGAGTGAAAAGCAAAATGTCTTATGCTTCTGTGGTACCAATCACGTAGTATTTCTGATGGTGAATTATGAACACAACTGTGTTCTGCTTGAGTGTTAATCGAATTCATTTGTTATGTATGTCTATGCTTAAGTGAAATTGTGAAATGTGATCAGTTATGCAACAATGTGAATATATGTTTGTGAATTGATGTGTTGTATGAATTGAGTGAACCATCGATGATGGTTACCTCACTGGGTTCACAAAACTCACCCAAAATTTGCAATTATTTTTCAGGACTCAGAAGAATACCCCGTTAAGCAACGGGCGTATAGCGACCACCTGCGAGTGAGAGAAGAGGTCGGGATCAGTTGCGTCTGCATTAGTGTCTGATAATTTTTTGTATAAAATTATGTTTTTCTGAATTTCTGTATAAATGATTCGGTCAATTTGTAAAGGCACCGGACTAAATTATTGTGTATTTATAAGAGGGCCCTCGTGGTCATTGTATTTACCTGGCTTGTTATGTAAATTGTTTTCCGCATAATATTTATAATGTATGTGTATGTTTCAAAAAAAATTATATTGAGATTTGACTGAGTGATATAGCACGCCACTCTCGTAGGGCACGGACTCAGATATCACCATCGATGTCGGGTTCGGGTCTTACGGAAGTGGGGTGTTACAAACACCCAACGAATTAGTCTTGGTTTAGTGTCAATTTTTGTCATCAAGTATTTCAAGGCTGCATTGTCAGTATACACAACACTTTAGACAAAACCAAATATGAGCGAAACTTGTCAAAAGCGAACACAACTGCCATCATCTTTTTTTCTGTGGTAGTGTAATGGCGTTGTGCGTTGTTTAATATCCTACTTGTATAAAACATGGGATAAAAGGTCTTACCTCGTCTTTGGTCTAAAACAACACCCACTGCATAATCAGTTGCATCACACATTAATTCAAAAGGAAGAGACCAGTCAGGAGATAAATGAATAGGTGCAGTCACAAGTATATCCTTTAACAATTGAAAAGATGTCAAACATTTATCATCAAAAGCAAACACAACATCTTTTTCAAGCATCTCAGTCAAAGGTTTAGCAATCTTAGAAAGATTCTTAATGAACCTATGATAAAAACCAGCATGGCCTAGGAAACTTCTAATGGATCTAACATTGTTTGGTGGTGGAAGTTTCTTAATGACATCAATTTTTGCTGGGTCTACCTCTA
>JAOTIZ010000009.1:23086584-23101075 GCA_027123425.1 Erythroxylum panamense
GTTTTCTAAAAGTGGTCAAGATTGTCACGGACCTTTATATAATTGAAATTGTGATATTTTAAAAATGATTTCGAATTTAGTGGACCCGATTGTTTATTAAACTTTACGCTTGCGATGACTTCAGAAAAATGTTTAAATAATGGCTTTCTGCGTTCAGTACTGAAATTTAGTGCCGTAGCTTACTAATCTCGGGTGGCGCGGACTCGGATATCACCCACGATATCGAGTTCGGGTCCTGTGAGGTTGGGATGCTATAATAATAACCTTATTGCAAGCCACTTTTACTCTTCTCTTTGTTGATTTCCTTAATAATTTTGAGCTCATAAATTGTATGAATTGTATAAAGCTTATTTGCATAAGATTTTAACTATTTCCATGCAAAATAAATAAGTTGATTCAAGGTGCAATGTTTTGATTTCTCAATATTTGTAGAATCAGGGAGAAATATAGTTAAAAAAAGCCTATTTAACATTCCTTGTTATAAAGATAAAAAATAAATTAAAAAGAAAAAAGATGATGTGATTAAAATTATGCAATTTGAATCAAATGAATTATGACCTGATTTGAGTTAAAACTTATATGGATAAGTTTATATGTTTTCTTCTCCTCTTTAATGTTTCTTGTTATAAAAAATGAAAAAATAAATAAAAAAGAAAAAAGATGATGCAATTAAAATTATACAATTTGAATCAAGTGAATTCTGAAATGATTTGAGTTATACGGATAAATTTGTATGTTTTCTTCATCTTGTCAAACCTAAAATTTTCTTTCTTGCCATATATTTACCTAATCCATGATACAACCCTTATTCTATATATAGATAATTGTTGAAAGAAATATCTCTGAACATATCAACAATTTTCTTTTATCTGTGTTGTAATTACAAGGAATCAATAGGCCAGTGAATATTAAGTTTCCATAGGCGGTATTTCTTAATACTAAATTTGAAGTAGTTGTTCAAATTCTAAACGGAACATCAACTTTGACAATTCCATCTCCGTAAACTAAAGCAACTGGAAATGTTTCAAAAAAGTAGGCATAATGCATACAAAAAGTTCTCACCTAAAGAAATATAAAAATGAAAAAAAAGATTTACTATTTCAATTTCATATATATCAAACTTGCATTTTTGTTTATTAAATTTTAGCTACTACTATGTTTTTAATTCCTCTGTACTAAGGGAAGTTTGTTTTTTCATAATTCTATCAATTGATTTGTCAACTTAAGTGGCAAGTAGAGATTTGAGCACTAGTAAACATGAAGACTATAGAGAATTGCTATATTTAGTTGATTTCTATTGTTACAATGGCTAACTCTTCTTTGAATTAAGACAACAAGGGGTTAGCATACGTTAGAGGAGAGTCTTGTAGCAAATCTTAGAATCCCCAGGTACATAAAGGAAGGCCTTTTGGAAAGATTTTTCAACTTCCACCTTTTGCATTGGTAGTGGAATTTGAAATTAGTATCGTACATTAGTCTCTTGTTAATGATTCTATTCACTATCTCAATACAAATGACAAAGAGATAAGGGGATAAAGATTAATTTTTTGAAGATCTTTACAACCATTGAATTTCCTAGTGACTTCTTCAATTAATAGGACACTAAATGAAGTTATAGTGACATACTTCCCTGTCCATTATATAAAATGTTTAAGAATTCCAAAAGCTTCTAAAATACAAAAGAGGAATTGCTAGTTAGCTTGGTTGAATGCCTTATTATTGATAACTTTTGATTTTTTTTCTTTCGATGACAGTCCTTGAATAAGTGTAATCAAAATATCTTTATGCACCTCCCATATACAAATACCCTTAGTTAGAGTTAATAAAATATTTTGGAATTGACTTAAGTGTAAACATGAGCATTTTGGTTGTGATATTATAAATGAAGTTACAAAAAGGAGATAGGTCTAAAATTTTAGAGTAGGGGTTGGTTGGGGACCTTTGGGTTGAGGCATATGTATATGTTATTCATCTCCTTTAATAGGTTCCCATTATTAAAGAATTGGCTAAAGATGTGATTTGTACCTTAATATTTCACAAAATGTTTAAGTAAGCTCCTATCAGTATCTCCAGAGCCATTTAGAGATCGGAACCTAGTTCCATGACCCTTTAAGAAACCTTTGGTTAACAATCACACATTTAACAAATGTTTAAAGAAATTATTTTCAAGATCACATTAGTTCTTAGTAGGTCTAAATTGCCTAATTGTGACCTTAAATAGGCTAAATTTATGATTCATGTACTAAAAGTAGCTAAAAACTTAACTTGATTAGGATTTAAGGTACTACTAGTACCATGTTGAAAATGCGAATGCATGAGACTAACTTAGACTTTTAAAAAAAAACATTAAGGGGCAATTTATACCTTTTGCTTTAAAGAATTCTAAGGTTGCCTTTGTCATAATTTCATCATTCAAATGATAAGACTTCTGTATAAAAAGATCATTGATACCATCATAATTTATTTGGGATTATGCTAAATATTACCTTTTCAACATCACTCTATAAGAATGGCATAATAGTTGCATCAACATGTTATTGATTATGGAAGTATGGACGAATTGTTTGAGAACCCACATAGGAGATTATGGACACAATCTTGTTGGTGTTCCGTCTTGCAAGAATAACATTGTAGAAATATTTTGTATTCAAGTCACCATCTGTTAAGCTATAAGCTCTTGATTTTTGCCTGTACAAAAAGTAATGAGCTCTTAAAGCATTGATGTAGTTGGTTATTGCTATTGCCTCCTTTTGCTTTAGCTGATCATTTAACGGTTAAGGTAAAGAAGATCTTAAGTTTGAATAATGAGTTGCTTGTTAACCTTTACTACTTGATCAGTAGTGTTGAAATTCCTCTTTTGGAGATGTTTAAGTTCGTTGTTATACTGTTGGAGCTTTTAAGACCATTCACTTCCATTTAGAGACCTCATAGAATTGAGTCTTCAAAGCCTAGTAACTTGGCTATTTAGTTGAAGAACCTAAAGAGGGATGTCTCGGAAAAGGTTGGAGAAGTTCTTGGATATTTCTATTAGAGTCATAAGAGCGTATTAGGGTACAAAAGGGGCTTTCTTCACCATAACCTTATCTAACTTTTTCCTTTAGAAGCTTGCTTCTGATTGATTGTCGCTCCAAACGAAAGATTGACCTTTAACGCAGCGTTTGGTTGCTGTCTCCTTCAACTCATTCCTAAATAATGTGCAGTTAAAGTCCACTATTATAATCAATGAGCCATTGATATTCTTGTTCAAATCTTTTAAATAGTCTCAAAAGTAATATTCTTTATAAGTTATGATTGGGAATACACACAAGTATAAGGTAGAGTGTTTGAATGAATTATTCTAGCTTTTAGCGAAGGAGTTGGTTTGAAAATTGAGAGTGCAAGACCTATATTTGTTTGGGGTCACCAACCACTACAATTCTATTACCACGTGAGCTTGGTGATTATTTAAATTGCTTTAATTATTATCCAAGAACGGGAGATTGTTAGACATTTTTGCCCCAAAGGGCAATTTTGTCAATGTCTTTGAAGTTGGACTAACATTAATTTCAATTTTGATCTTTAAATAAATTACCGGTTAAGTTGTGCCATTTGATCCGGATAAAGATAATAAAGTGGCCTAATAAATGATCTAAATTAATGGGTCGAAGTTCGGGTAGAAAATGAGTCCCGATCAGTGTGGACCGGGTCCATATCGGCCTTGTGATGGGGAAGCCCGATATAGAATCTATATATATAGGTTAGGTCTCCTGCAGTTACTCATAAGCATAAAGAGAACGTTCACGAGCATAAGGTTCCTGACCCGTTAAGAAAGCTCGGAATGTTGAGGAAACTGTAGAAAGGTCTAGCCTGTGAGTCGGTGAGCGCTTTCCACTAAAGGACCCGGGAGATTCGGAGACGTTTGGAACTCGAAATCTGCATTAAAATCCGAGATGGAACCGAATCCAGGTATTCCGCATTATCTTTGTTTTTGATCATTTCACGTGATCCTGAGATACGTAATAAGGTCTCCTCTACGTACTAACAATGACAACATCCTTGAAGAAGAAGAACAAGCATATTTTCTTTTCTTTTCTTTTTTACTTTAATCGATTTCTACTATCTCTATCATTATTATTTATTGGAATTGGGACAGAAAAGCCAAAATATTTTAAAATAAGAAAAAGACAAGGCCAATTAGAGCCCCCGCAATCAATTACAATGACATTGAAATTTTATTAACTATTTCTGAAAGAACAGTATGACAAGAGAAGTCCTTTCTTTCTTTCTTTTTTTCCCCCTACCTACGCCGCTTTGAACCGACCATTTCAACAGGCACACGTATGCCCTATGGTCAAATTCGAACCACCGAAGATGTTAACTATCGTTTCTTTTCAGACGCATACATACTTCACGTGGTAGAAAGAAAGAAGCTGAAAGCTACTTGACTGTAAGAGAAAATTGTTACTGAAGCTGCTTCTTAGTTTAGTAGTAGGATTAGTTTATCTTCTTAAATGGGTTAAATTAAAATATAGAATTTGCATATTTCTATTTTGCTTCATCCGAATACTGTATGCATACTCGAATATTAATTTATTAATTGTGACAGCATGGAAACGCAAGAAACCTGTCGTATGCATGTAATTAGTACAAGGTCAAGCATAGGAGAGGTTCTTTCTTATTTTAAATGATAAGGCAGGCATTGTAAACATTCAGAATCGGTGTGAACATCAAAATTTGACCTACGTACGACTTATAAGAGAAATACACTAACTTAGATTAATAAAATAAGACAGAGCAACCTCTCGACCTATTATGTATGTTTTGTTACAATATAAAATTAAACCACTTGTTCCTCAACAACCACGACAACAATTTAGGGATTAAATATGAGTTTCAAAGGCCATATTATGTTACAGGCGGCAGGTCAGAAATTAGAAAGTGAAAAGAAATTAAAGAAATGCGAAAAGGTAGAGATATTGAACTCCTTACTTGTTAGTAACCAAAGATTAAAGCGGTTGGTACGTCATTTATCAGCCAAGAACAATGATTAGCAGCCGGGAATTGTGAGGAGAAACAAAATGATAACTATTTAGAACTCTTTCAAAAGCTTTGTAACTAATTGCATAATGGTTCCACTACTCGTGACGCTTTTGGGAGACCCTTACACTCATTAACACGTATTTTTAGGTTTATGAGGATTTGCATACACTTGGCTACTACTTGTAGTTAATGCCAGTCTACAAACTCTGTATTTTCACATTCTATTGTAAATGTCTCACTAATGTGTATATTTGACCGTAATTATTATAATAATTTGCATCTAACAATGTAATTCGTATTTGTAAATTTAAAACTTTGAATTAATAGTTTGTCTTATAAAAATTATTGTTCCTTAATTAGAGAAAATTTGTGAGATCACTGCACAACTTCAATGAGGTAAGCTACGTGAAACAACTTTTCTGAGCCATTTTTAATTCTCAAAAGCTCTAAGTTTTAGCTTATCCAATTTTCATTTACGTAAAAAGACTTAACCGTGAGCCGGTGGGAGAAGATTTAACAAGCTAGTCCGATCAATGGCCATTTTATCAGAGAAGAGACATGGGATATTATCTTTTTCAACCCTTTTTGTCTAACAGTCGCGGAAACCGATAGGGCAGTGCCTAAGTCTATCATTTCTTTCTTGTTTGCGGTGGTTGCGAGAGCAAAGTGAGACAAAGAGACCCACCCATCATCTCTCTTTTTTGTTGGTGGTGGTTGCACGAGTAGACTCTGAGAAAGAGAGAGAGGTCTACGGTTGTTTAAGAGGTGCTTTTCTATGGAGATTTTAAGGTCGAAGGTCATAGTTTCGATGGAGGCTTGCCCCCTGCAGTCTTGTTGCTCACTGTGTCTTTCTGGGGCCCATTTCTGATACCCTTCGTTTGGACCCACCTAAAATTCCAGAAATAGTACCCTATCTCTATCCATGTAGGTAGGTTGCTCTTCTCATGCGCATAGTTAAACTAACCCCACCCCAAGACTAATAATCACCGTGAAACAAACCTCAATTTCCATGTGTCTCTGGCCTTTTATGTCCTTACATCTCATATATAAATAGCCTTTATACATACTCTTCCTTGCTACAACAAACTAGTTACTCCACTTCTCCTACCTTCCATTTCTATATTCTGTCCTTTCTGATTGTATCTCTTCTCTTTTCCTCCCACCTTC
This sequence comes from Erythroxylum panamense, assembly GCA_027123425.1. Taxonomy (NCBI): domain Eukaryota; kingdom Viridiplantae; phylum Streptophyta; class Magnoliopsida; order Malpighiales; family Erythroxylaceae; genus Erythroxylum; species Erythroxylum panamense. The sequence goes on from JAOTIZ010000009.1 coordinate 23,092,771, forward strand.
TCATCTCTCTCTGGTTTGCTTGTAAATGACACAGAGCATGAGCATATCCGTAAATGGACAGTCTCAGGTCCCTCCAGGCTTTCGATTCCATCCCACAGAGGAAGAGCTCTTGCATTACTACTTGAAGAAGAAGGTTTCTTACGAGAAGATCGACTTAGACGTTATTCGAGATGTTGATCTTAACAAACTCGAACCATGGGATATTCAAGGTTTGTCTTCCTCCATTTCGTGTATAACTGCGAATATAATTTAAATTCTTGTAACTTGATGATGTTAAGGAGTTTAGATTTTGGTTTTTGTAGAGAGATGCAGAATAGGGACTACCCCTCAGAACGATTGGTACTTTTTCAGTCACAAAGATAAGAAGTATCCGACAGGAACTCGAACAAATAGAGCTACTGCTGCTGGGTTCTGGAAGGCCACAGGCCGCGATAAGGTGATATACAGCAATGGGAAAAGGATTGGAATGAGGAAAACTCTAGTTTTCTACAAGGGTCGAGCCCCACATGGTCAAAAATCCGACTGGATCATGCATGAGTACAGATTGGACGACAACACCGCCGACACCAATGTAAGCTTTTTCTATAACCTACACCAACCTGCATTTGTTGAAAAAAAAATCCTGATCACCAACCTCTTACGTTAGCTAAGATGTATAAATTCAGGTTTCCAATGTAATGGGAGAGGCAACGCAGGAAGAGGGATGGGTGGTTTGCCGTACCTTTAAGAAAAAGAATCTCCACAAAACCCTAGACAGTCCTTTAAGTGCATCCTCTATCACTGCAGAGACCAGGACGTCACAGATGTTCAGCTCTTTCAGTGAAGGAGCTCTAGATCAAATACTTCAACACATGGGAAGGGCACGTAAGGAAGATAACGAAGCCGACATTATTAACAATGGAAGATTCCTCCGGCCAATCGATACAGCTAGCAGCAATAGCTATAATGACAGGTTTATGAAGCTTCCAAGCCTAGAGAGCCCAAACTCAACGAGTAGCCAAAGCCAAAGTTGTTACCAAGCCATGATCACAGACAATGAAGACTCCATAACCAATCATCAGGTGGGTTGCACCAATCCCAACCCCGTTTATCCTATCGACTCGAGACCCACCAACTGGGCAGCTCTTGATCGCCTGGTAGCTTCTCAGTTAAATGGTCAAAGTGAAACTTCCAGGCAACTAGCATGCTTGAATGATCCCGCCATGGCCTATTACACCCTTCCCAATCATCATGATGTCCAGTTGCCAAACCTACGATCGTCATTTTCTCTTCCATCAAACAGGTCTTACCATGGAAATCAAGATTTCAACAGTAGCGACGTTGACCTCTGGAATTTCGCCACCCGATCGTCGTCTCCTGATCAAATTTGTCACGAGTCAAACCCTAGTATATAACAGAACAGCCCTACATGTAATCATATCGTTCAGTACTAAAGTCAGAAGAGTATAATGGCATTAGTAATGTGATAATACAAGTGATATAACATTTAAATAAAGCGGAATGAGTGCTTAGATGGGGTGGCATTGTCAAACGTTATCTTTACTTAATCAAGATGTCTTCCATTTTCAATTTGTTATCTAGAAACCCAGCCAACAGTGGGTGGTATGATAATATCTTTCTAACTGCAATAATAATTCTGCCTTTTGATGCCTCTAATAATAAGGTCTTATTACATAAGTCTTATGCGTAATTATTTTTGGATCGAATCATCACATGGTCTGTCGGTCTGTGCTACTTTTCCGGTACGACCTGCCGTTCAGCACCATTCCTCCGTCGTAGAGACGGGTCATTGTTGTTCATTAAGTCTGGTTTGTGTTAAACACATTGAGTAACCTAATGCCTCTTCTGATATGTTATTTTCTCACTGCAAAAGAAAAAACACCCAATATATTGTATCAGACGGGTCCAGTCTCAAATCATATAATGGAGAATGGAAGGGGGACCATTAGATTTATAATTGGTGTAATCTCCTCCACAGACTCCTCCTTTACTTTTGTGGGAGAGAAAAGTTAAAAAGTAGAGAAAAATTGATAGTCAAACTAATTAATACAGGTCATGTGGTATACAAAGATTTAACTAAAGAACCTTTTGATCTCTTACCCTTCAGTTTTAAAATCAATTTTTGGAGGGTTGATTTATTAGTTAATGTAAAACAACCTTGCTCCTGTGTATAACTGTATATTAACTTGTCTGAAAATACAAAGACATGACAAGGTACGAGAAAGAACACAAAGTGGAAGCCAACAAGAAGCGGGATTCTAGGCCATGCCACCAACCACTTTCTTTGGAAAAGCTCAAGGAACTTTTAAGCCTTTGAAACTACGTAGTTTCCCATTATGTAATCCGACAGCGACCACCTTATTGGGAGTTAGGGGTGTACGGCCTTTCTAATCGTCTTATCGTGTTTGCTCTCAAATTGCCAAAAGCACATGTACACGTACACCGCACCTGTTTCTTTTTTCACGCCCGTAAAAGTTAATTACTATTTCCAAATTTGTGTTAATCAAATTACGTCATTTAACAGTACAATATTATAGCTGCGTTAGAACAACTAAGATGTGTATATAGGAATTCTAGTAAATTAACCAGCACCATTGAATTATTCATTAATTATTATTATTATTGAATATCTAAAATTGAAAGATGATGATTTAATTATGTTTTCTTTTTCTCTTGGTAATTAAAATATTACTTTGTAATAATTGTAAAATAGTAAGACAGACTCGTATTAATTAGCTAAATAATTGAGACATATCATCAAAACATTTTTAATAATCCTAAGTCATAATAACCTTATATTATGCTCGATAAATTTATTAAAAGATCAAACTCAAAATTAAATCATAATTATAGTTATGAATTTACATATTTGTATGTGATTTTGTTTTAAAACAAAAGATTAATTTGTTAAAATATTCATGACCGAAATCAAAACCAGTATTTATGTCTATTATATATAAAACCATATTTATATGTGATACTAAATAGTATAATTGGACCTATACATATTGTTTGCAACAAATTTAGATCATTTCGTTATTAATTACAAATTTTTATTATCAGCTAATCAGCATGGAAAACTTGGTAAACAAGTAAAGGGAAAAGCCCTAGAGAATTAGAAAGGAGATCAAACCGTTTCAAGTTTTGTGGTGTCAACAATGTAACTTGAGAAATGTCATTTAATTTAGACCTAGAATAAATATATGGTTTATTCATTAAGTTGACGGGCAAGTAATGAGAAATTTTGTATATGTAATACATGAAAGTTGAGGATCTATCGCCATGATTCATATATGTGATTTCTTGTTATGTGTTGTAGTTTTGGGTTAAATGGACCATCTGGCCATCACAAAGAAGAAGAGTCGGATAGATAGGCAATCGTAGATAGTGGGTAGGACATACCCTTTTTAATAATGAGAATAAAACTTACAAACAAGACTTATCCTGTGGAGAAGGCCTTGGAAGGAAGTTGGAACCAGACGGAAATGTCTTCTCATTTACGCTCCTTCTCAAATTTGATAAAGACCAAAACTTGACTATCGAGCGAATATGCATCCGATTTAACTCCCCAACTTGACTTGAGTTAATTACAAATCGACAAGGTCGTCTCGTCCAGGTTATATATGTTTAAGCACTATTTCTCATCACTTTCAGTTTCTGGAACAAAATTTTCCCTTTTCGTTCAATTGTACGCAGGTCCTACACAATCAATATATCGTCGTCATCAGGAAATTATTCAACTTTTTTCTTCCGATGTAGCAACAAGAAACAGAAACAACTGATTACGTTTACTTATTTATACTTCTTTTATGCTAAGCCTAACCACATAAGTAAGGAACAGTTCAAACATTACTGTAATTTTTACAAATTAAACTCTTATATGGGGAGTAGAAAACAAACGCATCCAAGAAGAGGCAAGCCCTGGTTTTAATTTCATTCCAATTTATGGTAATAGAGAATAGAGCTAGGCAACCTGTTTTACTTGAAACGTATCGATTTGTGTGGTTGAGAGAGACAATCATGAACCAAGTTTCAAGCCTTAGAAACACATGATCACTTGTTTACGTCAAAGACCCACTAGCCGATGTGGAGTCATGCCAACCCCTAATTGGTTCATCGATAAATCATGCATACAACTGGCCATGACTATTCACAACAATCCAACCCATTATGATCACCATTAGGTATTTATTGTATTGTTAGTGAGGACTTTGGATAACACCCGCAATTTATTGTTAATTAAAGAATTTAATCATTAAAAGATTGATATGAAAAATAACATAAAAATTTCTCAGAGATCAATGGTTGCTTTTGTTTTTCTCAAAGGTGTAATTAAAACCTCTTAATCAGTACTCAAGATCTTTTATCCAATATTATCCTATCTTATTCTGTCTTATGAAATCTCAGCCATTTATTTTGCGGAACTTACGTGAGATTAACGCGAGACCTACATGAGATTCACATAAATAAATGACTGAGATTTATTGGACACAATAAGACAGGATAATATTAGACAAAAAATCTGGACTCCTTAATTAGTAGGTTAATCAAGTTTGGTGAGATAGGGTCGGACCGTGAGTTGGGCAAGGTGTTACGTCAGTATGGAAATTGGGGCACCTGCAGGAGCTCTCCTCCATTTGTTGATGCACTTTCTATATGGTTTCGGCACGGAAGCTCCTATTATATCTCTTTTTGAAAAACAAGGCCTAAGAATCATATCGCAAAAAAGATATTTGATGTGATCAAAAGGCTGGATCCTAAAATTCTTTACATGATTATACTCATTTCGCTAGAGTCCAGGCAGCTAGAGAACAGGAGGAAGGTGACACCCTTTTACCCTACCATGACCAAGTGAGGTGTGAAAGATGGATCCCTTTCGGAAATTGTTGACAATTATTGACCTGTTAAACCAAGTAACATGCCTTTTTCTGATAAAGGATCATAATTGACATGTCACATCTCATCCTGACTCCAGTATTAACATGATATTTACCGTAATTCATAAGTTTTTTTTTTCGAGGAAATCTGTACGCGGACTAAGCGGACACACCTCTCTGAGAATTTAACTGATGCATCACCTCACAGGCGGGTCAAGCGGGCGCACCTCATCATTGAGGGCCCAATTAGTTCTCTATCTACAGGTAAAACCTTGACTGCTCCAGGCTCTTACAAGAGAGGCTAGCATGGAATCAAATCTGAGACCTAACCAAAGTCAAGCCCCGCTCTTAACTATCGAGCCATACCCCTTGAGGGCATAATAATTCATAAGATGTGTATAAGCTTCCAAAATAATAAACTTTGCATACTCTCTTGTTAAGAATTAAATTATGATAACTTTCAAGGTCAAATTTCTTATTTTCTCTTTCATTTTATTATAATTTTTGTAATATTTTGAATAAAGAAAATTAATGAAAAGAATACAAAGAATGTTTATTTTCTGTAGGCTGTAAATCAATGAACATGATCCCTGCATCTAAATTTGGCTGGGACCTCAAGTGGCACAGTGGAAGGGAATAATAGTTGACCCCTGTAATATCTGCTGGATGTCTTAATACTACATCTTTGACCTTTCTCATCTGTTTTTTCCTTCTAATAACGGCCAATCAACACATATTATCTAAATTTTCCTTTTAATAACGGGCATCAAAAAAGGACGTGTTTGTTTCTACTTTGATTTTTTTATTTCTAATTTTAATGTAATAAAAATGTTATTGAATTTATTTTATTTTTTTCCTTTGTTTCTTCCAATTTATAACTTATGAAAATAATTTTTGTTTCTATTTTAAATCTAATTTACTGCTGACTAAATATATCAAATTTCTTAATAAACATAATTTAAATTTAAAACATCTTCAAAATATATAATTTCAATTTTATTTGCTTTAATAAAGAAATATTATTTATAAGTAAAAATTTAATTATAACTTTTTATTTTAATAAAATATAACATTTTATTGATATTTTATTAATAAATATTATATAAAAGATTTAAATAAATTTATATATTTAATTAATGCAATAAAATTAATTTATCATTAAATTTTATCCAATATGTAATTATTATTAGTAATAAAAATATAACTAGACATGACTTTAAAGTTCAAGTGTGGCTTGACTCAACCAGAGTCAACAGAATTAGTCTGGTTTGACTAAGTATTAAGTTGGACTAGTACTTTTCTTAAGTTTTGAATTTTGAAATAGGCTCGTGTTTGAGCTTTTATGCTCCACTTATTATGTAGTCCAAAAATTTTAAAAATAAATTTTAGTCAAATAAAATAATTTAAAAATTATATAATTATTTAAATTAAAAAATTGAAACTCGAGCTGAACTATGAGTCTTGAGCTCGTACACCTATTTTTGAGTCAGGCTTTAGCCACCCCTAAATATAGCTACATTAACATTAATAATTAAGCATTATTTAATTTTGTTTAAAAAACAAGAATTAAAAATAAGAAATAAAAACTAAAAATCGTCACCTTGGACTCGAGAAACCGTTAAATATATTTACATTGCAATAATTACCATATGTGAAATAATTACCATATGTAAAAATACAATAATAAAAAATAAAAAATAACTTAAATGGTCCTTGTTAAGATTCAAATAATTACCATATGTGAAATAAATTATTTTGAAGAGATAATTCAAAACTAAATAATAAATTGAATTTAAGTATGAAGCAATTCTTAAACTTTTACTTCATCATATCTAAGGATGACAATGAATATATATTAGCATTGTAATTTGTACATTTTTTTTTATAAATCAGTAACTTTATAAGAATAAAGAGTTATGTACAAACAAGATAGGTAATCTCTTAACACGCAAAATACATAACGGCATGCAACTAACTGCCCTACCATCAATCGCCTCTCCTAAGTCCTACATGACAGTAGTAACGAGTATCCTTCCAGAAGTTGAGCGCAATTAGAAAAAAGCAACAATACTAAGCTAAACAAAATGCCGCATATGCCTAGTTATACATCGAGCAACAATACATCATCAAATACCACAACATGTCAGCATATGCCCAGATACACACGAGCTAATCTACAATCCAATCAAGTAAAAGATCAAGACATCATCAAAAACTTACTAATATGTCTACATAATCTCAGTTATTTAAACAAGAGCTTCCATAGGCAATGATTTTCTGTGCAGAAACCATTGCTTAACAAAGCTGCATATAACCTGAATTGCATTTGGAAAGCCTGTTGTGCCTTTGAACATATGTTCATCCATGAGGTCTCATCTGTGGGGAGAGGGAGTGTAAATTTGGCCCCCAGCTGAACAACAATATGCATCACAAAGTTAGTGCAAAATGGATCTAATTACCTCTCTATGTGTGTATGCTGAGATGCTCTAGAATTTGGAATATTATCCTGGCTTGTAAGCTCTCCACCTCCATAGCTACATCCTTCAATGTTCTTGAATTCCTTTCGGTCCAAATGTGGTAAATCGTTGTGGATAAAAGAATAGGGAAGATGGAATTATGTGGTGGTGTTTGGTGAAACCAAGTTAGGATAGAAGGAAGGCTTGATGAGCTGGGCATAGGGATTTGTAAGTGGTTGAGGCAATGTTTCCTTATAGAATTAGAGAAAGGGCAGTTAAAAAACAGATGTTCATTAGATTCCATGTCCGAAAAACAAAGGGAACAATGGTTAGGAGTATAAAGAAAGTGAAGTTTATCCCTTGTTTGAAGTTTTTTTAGGACAACTAACCAAAGAATGAATGAACACCTTGGGCTGTTATTTTTGAACCAAACCAGGTTATACCAAGGTATTTGTTGGGTTGAGGGTCTTAAGAGTTTGTAAGTTGAACAATTGGTGTAAGTCTTTGAAGAACTAGGAATCCATTCCAAATAATTCGGAGAACTATTCGGTTGGTATTGAATGGGTTCAAAATTAACAATGAACTCTATAGGAAAATCCTGTCACCTCCACACATTATTACTAATTATATCAAAAACCTTTTGCTGTCATAGGTAAGCCTGACCCATTTATCTCTCTAGGTGATAAGAAGTTCCTTAGGATTCCCCTTGGATGCCAAGAATCCTGCCATAAGAGAGTGGACTGCCCATTACCTATCCTAAATCTGAATTGATTCCCTAATTTGTCCCTCACACATAAGATTTTTCTCCAACTCCAGGTGTTGGACCCCAAACCTTGAAGCGAAAAATTAGAAATATGAAAATAAAAGTAAATGAGTGTTTTGTATGTGAGTTCTGTTATAGATGATTAAAATATTGGAATGTAAATCATGTATGGATGATGAGTTGAGAAACCTTAGGTATGAATTATGGTT
>JAOTIZ010000009.1:23125458-23145560 GCA_027123425.1 Erythroxylum panamense
TATTAAATAATTAAATAATATATATCTAAATAATAATAAATCAGATTATGAAAAAATAAAATTAAAAATTAAAAATTACTTTTTCTAGTTTTTATAATTTTTAAAAACTGAAAGAAACCAAAACTAAATCGAGAAACTAAAAATTAAAACAATCAAGACTTTTAATAAATTTGAAAATAAAATTACAAAATAAAAATAAAAATAGAAACAAACATTCCCTTTATACGCAAAGATTACTAATTTAGCCAAAATTTTAATGCTAATTTTGGCAATTAGACTTTCCTCTCGAGTCTTGAGTGTTAGGACATAAGAGATTGTATTCTAGAATGGGTCATTTTCTTGGTCCATACATATACTCAAAACATGATAGTCTTAACGGTGATATGGGATATTATCAGCAGGTAAAAGGAATAAGCTCAAATTCTAATATTAAGACAAAAGAAAAAGTTGTGACTCGTGACCAAACAAATTGTTGCCACCTAAGCACGCTGAACTTTAACTGGATATCTATCTATGGAGTCAAACCAAGGGTTGCCCTTTGACTCACCCTCTGGAATGGACCTCAGGGCTTTCCACACGGCACTGTTGCATTTGAAACCCGACCCGAATGCAATTTGCCAGACCCGGTGCCCGCGGGAGACCCGACCCTTAGCCTCCGTGTAGGCCAATTCGTACCACAGGGAACTACTTGACGTATTGCCAAACCTGTGCAGCGTCATTCTCGATGGCTCCATGTGCCAATCACTGAGGCTCAAATTCTTCTGCAACTCGTCCAAGACAGCTCTGCCACCAGCATGTATACAGAAATGCTCGAACGCACGCTTGAAATTGGGTATATAGGGCTTTACTTTAGCTTTCAGGACTTTTCGTTTCACGAGCGTGACGAAGAACATGAACTGTTCACTTAATGGCAGCACCAGAGGGCCCAGTGTGGTTATGTTCGTCTTCAATGCGTCTCCAGCAACAGCCATTAGTTCACGGGCTAAAGACACCCCTATTGCTCCTCTGTCATCCTCTCTCTGATAAACACACTGATAGTTCTTGTCATCGGCGCCTTTGTGGGTCCGAACTGTGTGGACCAGCTCATACTTGGACCGAACCTTGTCTGCTGGCTTGTTCGAGAGGAGAATAGCAGCACCGCCCATGCGAAATATGCAGTTGCATAGTAACATAGACCGATCATTTCCAAAGTACCAGTTAAGTGTTATATTTTCTGTGCTCACTACAACTGCACAAGACTTGGGGTTTGCTTTGAGTAGGTTTTTAGCGAGGTCGATGGAGATAAGACCTGCACTGCAACCCATGCCACCCAGATTGTAGCTTTTGATGTCAGTTCTAAGCTTGTAGTGGTTCACTATCATGGAGGAGAGAGATGGGGTTGGATTGAATAAGCTGCAGTTCACAACAAGTATGTCGATGTTGCCAGGTTTAACGCCAGTTTTAGCGAAAAGCTCGTCCAAAGCACCGAACATAACTGCTTCGGCCTCGGACCGGGCTTCGCTCATCGATAGATTCGGAGGGTTAGAGGTTATTCCTCTTGGGAAATATGTTTCGTCTCCTAATCCGGACCGGCTCGCAATACGCTTCTGGAATTGAATGGTTTCCTCCTCAAAAACGCCGGTTTCTTCTGTCATTTTCAAAAACGAGTCAACCGACATCTTACGTTCATCTTCCGGTTTGTAACAAGCGAAGTCGACGAGGTAAACCGGTCTGGACCTCTTGGCCCAGTACAGGCTGAAAAGGAACAGTAAAACTGCTGAACCGACTACTCTTGTGGCGGCGTCAATGTCTTGCAGTTGCAGGGACCGGGTCTTCCACACATCGTAAACCCGGTTCAGTTCTAGACCGGTGAACTGGACCAGTGTGGCCGTGAATAAGGGTAGCATTATGAGAAACAAGAGCAAAGTGGCGGGGTTACATGAGTAGCCATAGCCTAACTTCACGTACTTGAGCTTAACAGACTGTAAAAAGTCAGGCAGACGACGGCGGATTTTTATGACGGCGGAGGAGGCGTCCTTGAAAGCCATCTCAGCCGTTAGCCTCTCCTCATCCATATCTATGCTGTTACTACCCATAATGAGCTTGTAGGTGTGTCCCTCTCTCTCTCTCTGTTACGTACTCTCTAGCTTCTTTCTTTGTTTTGCTCTTCTCTTTGGTTCTCCGGCTGGTCGGAAAAACAAGGGGGTGTTTATTTATAAACAAGAGTCAACGAGAAGCTGAACAAGGTCACCTTCCAAAGAATAACAAATGCCGAATTGAAAGAAAGACTACACGTTTCATATGGATAAAGGGAGAGATAGATACAAACATTTCAACCTCAAGAATGGAGAGTCTGTTCCACTAAACTTTGTATATTAACTACTCTCTTTTGTTTAAAATAAAAGTCATTTAAGAGAAATGCATACTTATTATAAAAATTAATGAAATATTTGATATACACTTATTATGAATTGCCTTTAAAATGAAAGCTACGTAGGTAGCGGCGGAACTTTGTAGGTGTGGACATATGTTAGGGAATTAGTTTCCAAGACGGAAAACGATTGAACTATAACCCTCATTTTTAAAGCATTGTCTGTTTTTATATAGTCGGTGGACAAGACACAAATTATGATCTAACAAGATTTACATTTTGGTTCAGCCTGATTCTGACGAGGCTGCACGTTGCCGTTTGGATCCATGAGGTTGGTTAGCTCCGGCTTGAAGATTCCTGCAAAACAAGGAAGGCACGTCGGGGTTGTTTTTCGATAAGCCCCTCCGACGCTCAAGTTAGTCTTTTTGTGAAAGTAGGATCGCTATGAGCAGAGAAAACTAGGGTTATGAGTACGTACCTCTTTCGTGATAAAATCATACCTTATATATGTGATGGACGCTAGGTTTCAGTCTTTACGTAGACTTCTACTTCTGCATGGGAGGTTTTCGTCTGCAAGTGGGCTGTATATATCTGGCCCTGGCCTTGGGCCCTGCTTAGCCGATAGGCGTGAGACCAATCCTTGAAGGATGGACCGATCGACCCATGGGTCATTATGACTGGGTTCAGTTCCAGCACGATCGACCCAACCATTAATAAATAAAAAAATGGAGCAAGAGATAGAGTAACATCATAGCAGCATAATTTAAAGTTATTATATCTACCTTGGCATTCTTTAAATCAATCGTCTAGTTTAAAGTTAAACTAGTAAGTTAAACTAGTAAGATTAAAGTTTAAAAGTTTAAACCGATAAGAGTAATTATAGATTAAATAAAAGTGGAGAGTTTGAAATGTGATTAAAAGAAACAATTTTGAATTTTTTAAGCATTTAAAATTTAATTAAAAAATTATTTAAATTTATAAAATTAATTAAATATAAAATTGACCAATTAATTAATAAATAAATAAAGATTAAATATTTTTAAATAAAATCGAATTAGAAAGACAAACCAAATTGAAAAGTTGATCAGTTCAAGATTTTATGTTTAACTTGACTAAACTGATTTAATTTTTTATTGATTACTTTAAAATATTCCAAAAGTCGATTGTGGTGTAGATAATTATTTATCTCAAGGTTTAAGAACCAAAGGTGTTAAGAGACTTTTTTAGTAAATTTAGAGATCAAAGAAAACATTTTTTCTTATCATTGTTCATGAATTCCTTCAAGATTTGTAAAAATTCCATGTAATTTGATTTTCATGTAAGATTTTAGGTGGTGTTATTGGAATATATATAAGAATTGTAGGATGGAGTAAATCCACGTAATAAATTAACCAATTACGAGCTTAGTTAAAACTATGAACGTGAGGGGTGCATTGCATTGAATGATCTTCAACCTCATCAGTCCACGAGTTAAGACAGTTGTTTCTTCAATATAACAACAATAAAAGACCAAGACATTCGTACAATAAGACTAGCTTCACATGGATTGATCACTTTCTCTTTGAAATGTAGGATGAAGTAGTACACTATAACCACGAAATGTTGCGTTGAAACTTCTATCAATCCATGAATCTTCTCCAAACCGGGTGCTGGTTCCATACTCTTTGAGCTATGAGATCAATAGGCACATTCTTGGTCTCGGGCAGCAAGAAGACTACGAACACACTCATTACAAGTATCCATGCCGCAAAGAAAAAGAAAATATAGGCACGCATATGACACATCATAGATAAAAATGCCTGAGCTATGATGAAAGTGAAGAGCATGTTGGTACTAACTGCGAAGGCAAAACCAGCTGCTCTTGTCTCTACTGGAAATGTTTCACTTGGTATCAACCAACCTAGAGGACCCCAAGACCATGCAAACGACATAACAAACAAGCACACTAGCACCACAATCAATGCTGCAATTGGTTTTGTGAGTGATCCTGTTGCTGTCAACTCAAATCGTAGAAGAAATCCAATTGTAATCTGCATAACAACAAAGATGGACGAATGAATATACGTAAGAAACATTCTTGTATGATAAGAGCAAGTTCAAGAAAAGAAAGTTCATACTCTAAGTTCAAGCAAAGAAAATCCATACCATACAAATGAACATTTGTATGCAAGCCTGAAGAAGCAACTTCCTCCTCCCGATCCTATCCACTGCGTAGATTGAAACCAATGTGCTCAAAACATTCACAGTTCCAGTGATCACAGAAGACAAAAGTGAAGCATCATTCTTGAATCCAACAGTTTCGAACAGGACGGGGGCATAAAACATAATAGCGTTGATTCCCGTGAACTGTTGAAACACTTGAAGCAATATGCCTATAACTAGAGGAGGAACACTAGCACGCTTCATGAGGCTTCTAAATGGATTCTTCACTTGTTGGGCGACTACGCAAGCATTCTTAATCTGTTTAAATTCATCATCAACGTCGCTCACACCTCTGATCTTCTTAAGTGCTGCATATCCTTCCTCCTCCTTTCCATTCTCAATAAGGCTGGTTGGTGTTTCAGTAATGAATATGGAGCCTATGAATAGAACTGCAGCCGGCACACTTGCAAGTCCTAAAGATACTCTCCACCCATTTGGATACATCTTCGATGTGCCGTAGTTTACAAGATTTGCAATCAATATTCCTATGGTAACAAAGAGTTGGAACAGAATGTTCACTGCCCCACGACGGTGAACCGGTGCAATCTCTGATAAGAACAATGGAACTGCCTGCAAAACGTTTCGAGATGTAATTATATACATATCACCCTACTTGTTAAAAACATTACAAGTCTGATGTAAAGAATAGAGTATAGACCTCATTTCCAAAACCAACTCCCACACCAAGGAAAATCCTGCCAACTATTAACATTGCCATGTTTTGAGCGCCACCACTGAGGCCAGCTCCTGCCAAAAAAAATACTGACGCAACAAGAATTGTGGGCTTCCTGCCAAAATTTTCACACATTTTGGACGCAACGAAACTGAAAATAAGAGCTGCTACGTAGAGCGAAGATGTAAAAAGTTGAAGTTTTTGATCATCATATTTGCAGTAATTATCTTCTGTAGCGTGGAGTTTTCTCTCGTGGACCTTTGGAAAGAACTTGATCAAAAAATCATCCATTCCAGTCACTCCACCTAAAACCAACAAAGGTGTATAAGTTCGGTTCCAAACTTACTCAACATAATAATAGATGAAAGTATTCTTTACTATGCTCGATAGACACAAGAAGAGTACCTGAAATCCCAATGTCATAACCGAACATTAGACCACCAAAAGCTGCAAGAATCCAACATATGACTGCATAAGCTGTGAGCTTTGATGGGAAAACATTCTTCTCAGTATCCATCGTCATTCCGATAGCAAGATACTTGTTTTGCCAACTAGAGGGTAATATATTGCTTTGATTCAAGGAAATGAAATGCACAAAAAGCTAAGTTCTTGTTTTGCATACGAGTAAAGAAACCAAATCTTCCAGGTGTATAATGACTTCTTTTTTCTCATTTTTATAGATGCAATGTTTACACTAGACAGGCTTGAATCCCTAGATGTTTGAGATTAAGATAAATTTGCCAGATAAGTTAATGACAGTTCAATGAAGTTATCCTTTGATTGTAAGTACTAAATGTTCAAAATCTATAATTAGTTACTTTCCTAATAATTATAATAAAACAGATAAAAGTTCTTGTTAAAGTCAACTGTAACGTGTTTTCTTACATGAAACAAATTCAACGAATTGGATAATATCCATTAATGCATGAATGAAAACAGGAAGCAAGTTGGATTTTGTTATTAGTTTTTCTATCCCTTCCCAACACAATTGTTACTTTAGCTTTTTTTGTTATTAATATTTCCAATTTTCACTTTTTTTTTCTTGTTTTGGTCTGTAATATATCCTCACCTTTTCTTTTCTCTAAAAAGATAATTATAATAAAATTTGTCTAATTTATTATCTAAAAAACATTTTTCATATAATACTTTAATTACCAATATTCGTAGTAAACCTTAATAAACATAAGGATATTAAATAAAGGAGGAGCTTTTGGCTGGTCTTCGTAAAAGTGACTGATGTTTTAAGCATGGCTTACCTACGCCTCATTGTAGGATTCTATTTTAATAAATTACTAGATATTATCAACTTTGGAACGAAAACTCTGATGGAAGAATACGAGTGCACAGATAAAGTTGTTCTTTTTCATGGGATTTGGGTCCTTTTCATTTCTACCGACCTTATGTGCAGTGGGCAAACGTTGCAGCTATGCAAGCCACAACAATCTGTGGCTGGTGTGCAGCAAGCATTTGCAGTCGCAAGCCACGTTCCTATACTCCAGGATCTAATACCCTGTTGAGCTCTAAGTTTCCTAGATCATAAGGATTCTTTTTCTTAAGAAAATTGATTTTCTTTCGATTCTTGTCATGAATCACTTGGAGGTGATTGTTCTGCTTTCTGGAGAAAGACCTACCTGGAAAGGTTTTTTGTTTTTTCTTGAAAAAGGAGAACAAGAAGAAACTATGGGAGAGATCGGCGATACAAGACGCCGTGAGAATCACGGATCATAGTAGCGAAGACAAGCGACGGAGCCGCCTGAAGCGTGTGGAGCTCAAGACTGGAATAAGCTGCTAGAGCAGCAAGACTGTCTACATACTAATTATCTTCTCGATAGACGTGCTAAAACTTCAAGTCGACCTACCTGGAAAGTTGGAAGATAGAACTGCAGCCTGAAAGGGCACGGGAAACTATATGTGCAGAACGGCCACCAACTTTTGATACAAGTCTTTTGTGATACTTCATTCTTTTTGTTTGGTTGATTGTCAGAAGTTTTAGGTATATGATTTTCTTTTACAACTTGTTGTGCTACATTCTTTACCAACTTATAATGAGAAGATTAGATCATCAGCGATCTTTTTGATTTAAATTGAAATGATACCTCTTTTCCCAGGTAGTGTATGCTGACTCGTAAAATTTCAGGTTGATTAGCCACGTTCTTCATGGCTTCATGCCAAGGTTTCATCTCACACGTAGTTCTGGGTTTAAACACATAAATTTTGTTGAATTATGACATTACGAGGCCTGAAATAACTGGACAAACACAGGCATATACGTGATAAGATAACAGGCCATGAAAATCACCATTTTCTTGCATGCAATCATTGTTTAAGTTGGGTGCAAGTTCTTCCTAAAACGTGTTGGGTGAGTTGAATGTAATTTTGGAGAAAAACCTTCAGGTGCCAACATTTTGCAAAGAGGAACTTCCAAGTTATAAAGTTTTAGCTGGATCATGAAACACGGTCATGAACTTTGTGGAACGTGACGCTCAAGGGCTGTACAATTTGCTATCACCTACAATGCGCGCCGAGCAAATAACAATAACCAAATGATTACAAGCAGCTGATGGTTCTCCTTTTACCCATAGCTGCAGACTTTTAAGCGTATCCTAACAAAGCAAATCCTCTAAAGATCTATCAAGTCTATTTAAGGGAAGTCGAATTGCAAAAACTAGTTCTGAAGCTTACACAAGATAGTACAGAAGCAGTAGATCTGATGCACCTCAATAAAATCAGTTCAACTACATAGCACAGTCCAGGCTTGTGTTGGTTCACTCGAATGGCGATACTCTACTCTCCCTGAGCAGTTTCTGGCGTTCTCAGTTCATCACGTTCTTGTATGGAACCTGAAGTTGGCTCCTTATTTTGAGATGCCTGATTCTCCCTCATGTTCTCCTGCAAAACCTTATTAAGCTCTAGGTATTAGTTTAACTCATTTATAAATCTTAAAGTTTGGTGGGCATATGATTAACAGTAGTATTTCATAGTTGAAGGGCTATATAAATATTAAATTTTCAAGTTATGTAGCCTAGGATTTAACACTATTAACTTTCTAGTGCAGGCTTCAACTTACTTGCAAAAGTTCAGTCATTTTGCCAGCCCTATAGTGTTGTTCTACAGGCCTTGACACAACTAGAGGGTGGTTTGGAAGATGAGGTTGTAGAGCTTGCAAAGGCTCAATAGAAAGGGCCCGATCTGTGTCATTGTCCTCATCCTCCATGCTGTGGTCAGAATCTTTTGGGGACAACTTATTAGCTGAGCTGCTAGTAGTTTCCATCGACTGGGATGGGACTTGAACGTTATTAATTACTTCAGATAAGAGTTTCTCAAAAGGCATGCCTGTCTCTCTCATAGATTTAGCTTCTCCTCCATGTTGTGCCTCCGTCAAACCTGGGACAAAAGGATGAGCTTCATTCTGCAGAAGCATGGTCTGCTGATTATTTTGAGATTGAAAATGAGGAAACTGGTTTTCAACTGCCAGTCCCTGGATTATGACAGTTGAACCATTTGATGAATGAACAGTCTGTAATATGCTTTTGCCTTCAGAGGTCAACTGATGACTAGCTTGTTCTGCAACTAAAGATGGTTCACCAGGAGCTGCTACCCCATTTGATAGATTGACAGACTGGACCACAACAGGCACAAAGGTGCCTCTTGATTCACCTAAAGGAGCGCTTTGAGGCACTTGTTTGACTTTTGAGGATGCCGTGTTAGCTATGTGAGCCATATGACCAGTCCCATTTCTATCTCTAGACCTAGAATTATGGCCTTGGACCTGACTGTAGTTTTCTCTTGGAAGCGGAATCTCATTTCTTGTGATCATTTGAGCACCAGGGGCTACATCATTGTCTGCAGAAACAGGGACATAGTGTCCAGGTTTAAAAACAACACCCTTCAAAGTGGTCTCAGAGTTGCCAACCCTAACTGTGAGCAGATAACCAGCATCAAATGCAGCCTCAATTACACCGTGAACTACCTGACCCACCACGGCATCATTTGCATTGGTAAGTGGTTCTATTTGGTGTGGCTGATTTACATTGACTCCTATTACAGGTCGAACACGCGCGTTATCTTCACGGTTTCTATTTTGATCTCTTGAAAGATGACCATTTCCCCCTTCAGGATCTGGTCTTGGATACTTACGTGGTCGACCACGTTTGCGCTTAACAGGAAAAATGGCTGGTGCACCAATATCGTTACCTTGATTTGCTTCATTCATCATCTAGAAGAAATTCGTAGCAAAAAGATCTTATATGATACCTCCCTGCATTGGATATAGCAGTTGTCACTGAATATAGATGAACTAATCTTACTGAAGAGCAATCAGTTAATAGTGGCACCTCAAATGATAAATTTTTAGCAAGAAGCTCAACTGATCCAACCAATAACAGTCACTGATAACTGAAGAGAAGTCATAAGAGACAATAATTTTGATGTTACAACACTAAAATATTTGATAATGGAAAAAAATTTAACTTGAATCAGTCAATAATATCTCCAAGTGACCATCAGAAACTATATCGCGCAGAACATCTATTCTCTGAAAATTTTTCATGCAATGTTAAGTTTTAAACAACATTCCACGCAAAGTAGTCCATATGTTCTGAAGCAAAAATATGTATACATCCCAAAACCCATTTAACTCAACCCACTTTCACAAAAGGAAAACACAGACTATTTTTCCTGAAAAGAGATATGGTATGAATTAGATACTTCCTAACTTTAGCATTGGTATGAATTAGATACTTCCTAACTTTAGCATTGGCCAACAAAAGTATTCAGAACACAGATGTGACTATGTTATCTATACAGGGCTGGTCTTGAAAATATCCACAAAAAACGGAACCTCCTATAAACATGCTCTATCATGTAAAGGTTTAACAAACTGCACCATAAAACCATTATAAAGCCTTTCACCTGGATCTATAGTTGCAACTCTATACAAGTTCTGAAATTATACAGGATGGCCAACTCGCTGCCTTCAAGTTAAACACACTTATTCTTACAACTGTCAAATTAATGGTCACTGATTGCAATTGCCAGTGAAGATGAGATCCGAACCAGGGTATATAATATGTGATCACACAAGGTCAATCATTTATCCAATTTTCATTGCTTAATCAAAGGTCTAAGGAAGAGTGTACTAAAGCTGCCCACAGCCTTTGAGCATGATACAGCATGTCCACACCAAGATTTGACGCAATCAGCTTATGATTGGCACTCTGGTTGCATCAGCAACACAATAACTATGAAGAGTGGACAACACCCAGTAAAAATCAAAAGGCATGTTGATATCAAATAGATAGATACATAATAATTAAATATGTAGGAGTCAAAAACCATCAGTTTAATTCAACACTTTCCTTCTTTGTTTCCATTAGTCAAGACTACATGCTAAATCTTCACAAAATATGTGGCAACATTTGTGTGTACATATGTACATAGGTATTCCAGAGAGGATAAACTAGAACTAAAACCCCTCATCAAAATTAGTTTCTTGGATGGCATATTGGCATTAATGCATTAAAATTAACTCTAAACGAAGTATGAAATCAACTGGAATTCGGCAGAATGTTAAACAAACAAAAGAACAACATAAACAATCTGTTATACAACCTCAAATCTATTCAAATCATATAGATGGAGAACATGTTTGTGAAAATGTACACAACTTAGTAATTAGCATTTAATATGTGTTGGCTATATTCTGATTCTCATATCAGATGTTACTTAGCATTTCCAACTATTTTTGTACATAGAGATTCACATAACACTTTGAAATACCAAAAACTTAACCAGGGTTTCGTGGCTAGCAACAAAAACAACTTGATTAGGTTCAACTAGAGCAACCCATTTACTTGGTGAACATCGTAATCATAAATATCCAAGTATCCAAATTGTTTATTCCAAATTTTTCCAGAGTGATTTTAGAAGCATTATGTTGGCTTTAATTCAGTTAAATTACATAGATTTACTACAGTTGGACGTTTGATTAATTGGTTTAAAGAATAACATAAATATTTATGGCTTCCTTTTTTATGTAATGATAAAACTATATTATTCAGGTTAGCTTCATAGAGGTCCTCTTTCATTATCAATCTAAATGAAAGCAATTGAAGCAACTAAAACTAAAAATCATCCACCTGACCCAATAAAAAGTTTCCTTTTTTTATTAGCATGAGAATCACCTATATGTTTGGCAAGCAATTTGAACTGCTGTACGCCGGAATAGAGAAGCAATTGTGAAAAAGTACTATTGCGTACTCATATTTCAAATATCAGAACTTTAATAAATAAAAAAATGGAGATAGAGTAACATCATAGCAGCATAATTAGGCAACAACTGAACTTCCGTTAAAATACGGAGCCTTACATGGAGGGCCAACAAAGGCTAATAACTTCAATAAGCAATCAGAGAAGCGAGCAGAAATAGTCATTAACGAGCGGAAAGACATTACCTCTAACCAAATATACAGTTAATTATACGCAATCACAACTAGTAAGAGGAAAAAAAAAACACCTTTGTATGATTTACGCAGCCTTGACAATTCAAGAGTACCTAAAACAACTGCTACTAAACTAACAACAAAATTTGCAGAAGATGGAAAAGAATTGAGAGATACAAAGACTTCAACTTTCACAAAAGAAAACACAAAAACTCCCAGCCCATGTTTGGTTTAATGTGCAAACTTCAAAATCTCACGTCTGTAACCATCCAGAACTACAAAAGTAATCTTAATTTACTTCTTACAAAGGGCAAAAACAATAACAATCAAGAAAACAGGGAAAATATAGTAACCCAAAATCTTATCTCCTTAAGACTAGCCTAGAACTGGGATTTGATTCGAGCAACCCAATAAGTCAAACCCAAAAAAAAAAAGAACGGAGCAGGAAAAGGGATAATAACAGTAAGCAAAATAGCACACATGCAAAGCAAGGAAAAAAGATGGAGGCATACCAATAACGAAGTAGCGCTCCCAGTGGAACAGTGCTTTTCTGGTAGAGAAAGCAAAAGCTCACAAACCCAAAACAAAATCAAAACTAGGGAACTAGAAAAGAAAATTGGAGCTTTTCTGAGAAAAGATTAAAATTTTCACCCGCCTGAAAGTTTAGAACATCACCAGAAGTATTTGTATAAAATATATAATTCCAATCTCTGTTTTACATCTGTTTCCACTTTAGTGTATTGTGTCTTGTGACTCTTGTCTCAGAGACGGAGTGGACGAGGTCGTCCGTCGTCCTGTGTGGGCCCGCGCAGAGAAAATAATTACGATACCATACTGTACTTTTGTTGATATTCATTTAAGTCATATTAAAATTTTCAAATTTGGTAAGCATATTCCTACAATTTTTATTCGGGAATTTATTTTATGACAAGAAACCTAATATTTGTTAGAAATTTGAATATTTGATAATAAGTTAAAGATAATGAAATGATATTAATAATATTATCTAGCTCATGAATGTTATTTATGAGATGATAATAATTAGGGATATGAACAAACACCTACCTTTCACATGACTAATAATTTAAACCTCTATTTAGTTGGGCTTATATTAATACAGTTTTTATTAATAGAACTTTTTTCTGTAGATTTTTTCTTAGAAAATTTTTTCTAAGAAATCAATTGATTGTTTGACTGTTATTTAAAAAAGAGATTTTATGAAAGAGTTTCATACAGTAAACTGTTTGTCAATATAAAAATAAGAGTAGTTTTAATTTAACTATATTTTATTTTGTAATAAAAAATATTTATGTATATAAATATTATTTAAAGTATATTAAACAATATGCAAAATACAATATATTAATTATTATATAATTTTATACCACATGAAACATAAATGAAAATATATCTACCCAAATCTTTTATATAGATTAAACATAAGTAAACTAATATAGAAAATAAACATTGAAACATATAAAAAAAGTCAAATAATACTATATAAATCTCAAAATAAATATCCAAGTTGAATAAATAGCTAAATACATAATAAACGAAAAGATGAGTTTGTGAATATTGTGATAATTATGTGTAAACTTCAAATTTGAGCTTCTTAAAAAGTTATATTTTAGCTGTCAAAAAATTTATATATATTAAAGAAATATTTTTTATTTTACAGTCAAATACTCATTAAAAAAAAAAGCTTTTGTGACGAAGAAAAGTACTTATTGACTTCTCAAAAGCTCATCCAAACACACACTAAGTATTAGATATATCTCCAATTGCTTTATTTCTTATTTTTGAAATGTGTCATTTTCTTCATTTTCACATTTCTATATATCATAATTATCATTTGTGCACAAGATCGAGTAGCCTTCGTAGTAATTCTAGGAGAAGAAATGAGGAAGGTCGACACCTTTGTTCACTACACTTGCCAAATTCATTTGTGACATTGACTTTTTTATATAAAAATAATATTAATCCGTCAGATGGAACGAAGTCGGCATCTCGGGTAGGTTTGATGGCTTGAGGTCAAAACCAAAGCCACGGTGCAATACATTATCTCGTCGTATGTTGAAGCCTGAAGGTCAAAGTACGCATTACTCAACAGTAAAGAAGATAATGTCAAGGTCAGGCAATGCCTTCTTGATACGTTTTCAAGACTATTTATATCACCTTGAGGATTAGAAGTGGCGAAAGAGTTGCCAATTTGTCAATGGTTGCATGTGCAGCTACACAAAATTGCATAGAGCTCGAGGAGATCCGGCATGGACGGTTTAAAGCATTAAATACAATCGGTAAAATTAGCACATAAACTCGAAACTCGTGTTTAAGTATAGCATGTCCTTCAATCCTTTAACTTAGGGAAACAATGGGCTTGAAACACCAAACCTGCAGAACCTCTTCTTCATCAGCTAATCTCCTATCTGCTAGATTCTCAACCATTCTCACAACATTAGCTTTTCTCTTTACCTCCATTTTCATGATCATTTCCTCACTTGGGCGTCAACATCAGCCACTCTCTTTTGCTGGGCAAACTTCATATATTGGTGACCTTAGAGATGTCAGATTTCCATGGAACAAGCTTTGTTTTGGACCGACATCTGAGAGGCTCAAGCTTGCAGCTTTCTCCAAGACATGGCCTGTAGGTGCAGCACCCGGAGGCATGGAACGTCATGCTTCAACTCTATATCATGCTCTCGCTGTTAGAGGCCATGAAATCCATGTATTCACTGTGCCCTCGGATCGGAAGCAACACAGTGATATTCATGATGGTAATCTTCATGTTTATTTT
The DNA here is from genome assembly GCA_027123425.1 of Erythroxylum panamense. Classification (NCBI taxonomy): domain Eukaryota; kingdom Viridiplantae; phylum Streptophyta; class Magnoliopsida; order Malpighiales; family Erythroxylaceae; genus Erythroxylum; species Erythroxylum panamense. The sequence continues at coordinate 23,139,918 of JAOTIZ010000009.1, forward strand.
GCTGCCAATGATCATGGTTCTGTCAATTGCTCACTTGCATTCGAGATATTCAACAAAATAGACAGGAATGGAGCATTTGATTACGTCCATACCGAGAGTGTTTCATTACCACATTGGAGAGCGAAAATGGTGCCTAATTTGGCGGTTACATGGCATGGTATTTGGTATGAAATTATGCACTCCAAGTTATTTGAAGAGCTCTTTTCCAATCCAATTGGGGTTTTGCCAGGTCCCATGACAGAACTTCAAGAATCAATGCCGAAACTCATTGAAGAGATTAGGTTCTTCTCTAGCTACAAACAACATATTTGTATAAGCAACAGTGCCTCCGAGGTACTAGTTAACATATACCAACTTCCTCAGAGGAATGTCCATGTCATATTAAATGGTGTGGACAATACGAAATTCGTGCAAGATCCCGAAGCTGGTGCAAGATTTAGAAGAAGATACGGTATTTCAGTTGAGAGAAGTAACGTCGTGATGGGAGTTGCAGGGAGATTAGTAAGAGATAAAGGTCATCCACTTCTTTATGAATCTTTCTCGCTGATCACAAAGCGGTATCCAGGTGTGTGCTTGCTTGTTGCAGGGTCGGGTCCCTGGGGAAGAAGATATGCTGAATTGGGACCTAACGTGAAGGTATTAGGTGCATTGGAGCCATCGGAATTATCTGAATTCTACAACGCGATTGATCTTTTTGTCAACCCAACTCTGAGACCTCAAGGCCTTGATCTTACACTTATCGAAGCTATGCATTGTGGTAAGCCAGTTCTGACCCCAAATTATCCAAGCATAGTTGGGACAGTGGTGATAAGTGATGAATATGGCTATACATTTTCGCCTAACGTGAAGTCCTTAGTTGAGGCCTTGGAAACGGTGATAAGAGATGGGCCTCACGTGTTAAAAAAGAAAGGCACGGCGTGCAGAGAGTATGCGATTTCTACGTTTACAGCAGCTAAAATGGCATTGGCATACGAGAGATTCTTCCTTTGTATGAAGAATAATAGATACTGCCAGTATCCTCTTCCCACAGACTGTTAACACTTCCAATTCCTTGAAAGTGCCACCAGTCATATTGGTGATGTTCTTAGTTTTACGAATACGTAGGTAGAGGTTATTAAGCTATCGAGACTGATTTGAGAAGAATGAATGAATTTTCATTTAATCTCTTTTCTGTCTTTATACACTTAGCTGTCAACCACTAGTTAACAGTCTTTACACCGACAAACTTTAACTGCTAATTACATTTTCTTGTTCTTGAATCTTTAGACTTCTAAGATACTAACAGATGTAATGGTCATGTAATGGTGAAGGTGAATACTGAATACTGAATACACATAGCAATTTGACGTAGTCCAACATAATATAGTTGATGATATTTTTTTGTATCAAATCGTTAAGGAGGCTGATATAGGATAAACCCCATTAAATTACTCGAACAAAGATTAGTGGCATCAAATGATCTTTTTAGTTGTATGTCATGTACCGATAGTTCTTCCTTAGCGGAAACAACTGGTGATGGGTTTCATTATTATCTGGCCAAATTCAATTTAGGGGTGGAATTATATGTCGTGCTTCTACAACTAAGAAAAGAAGCAGATCCTTTATGAATACAGGGAAATTATTGTTCCCTTCAGATCTTCATCAAGCTAAATAAAGTCATTTGACAAACGAAATTGGAGTTAAGAATTATAAATCGCTAATCAATTAAGTTAATCAACTTTCGTGCACGCATTTTTTTATTACAAAGGAAAGGTTACAAAAAAAGATCACATATGATAGGGGTACAAAGCCCCGCCCGCATCTTGGTGCAGAAGCTCCTGGACGGCTACCTGAGGCGCCCGAAGAATGTGCAGGCCCGGAGCTAATAAAAGGGCACAAGTCGCCAGTCTGTCAGCGCACTGATTCCCCTCTCGCCCGACATGTCGCAGAACCACCTCCCAGTCCCGCTGTAAGAGTCCTCGAATACTTGCAACCAACAAAAGATCCTCAGTCAGAACCCGCTGGGAAGAGGAAAGTATATTAATGACCTCCAAAAAATCGTCTTCAAGGACAAGGCGACGGAAACCCTTGTCCCACGCCAACAAGAGTCTGGAATGGACTCCACGAAGTTCTGCTGTGAGGGGGGAGCAGCGGTCGAACTGCTGCTGGAAACCCCCGCACCATTGCCCACATCGATCGCAAATTAACCCTCCGGTTGACGCCCGAACCGCCCCGGGTGGGACTGCCCCATCCGTATTCAACTTCACCCAGCCCTCCATTTGTAGAGACCAGCCCACCGGAGTCCCCACAGGCATAGTGGAACCCGGGAAAACACAAGATTCCATGAGACGAGCTCTGGAAATCCACGCAACATACTCCATAACCAAGCGACGACCAGCCGCATGGCAAAGGAAGCCTTGCTCGAACAGGCATTTGTTCCGCCATGTCCATAAGTACCAACAGGCCACCCCAAAGATAATAGACCAATCAACTTGTTGAAAAGGCCGCATATTGGTAAGGTTAGAGGTGACCCATATCCCTTCTCCCTGATGGAAGAAACTCGGCCCCAACACATCCCGGGAAAACTAGGCCCAAAAGGTGCGCACCTGCGAGCAGTCACGCACCACGTGGAGCGTGGTCTCGTCATGTCCACAGTAAAGACATCGGCTATCAGTGGTGTGGTGTCGGAGGACTCGTTGACGATTCGTCAGAAGTTTGCCGTGTGCCAGCAGCTACAAGAAAGACCGGATCCGCTGAGGACCAGCCCATTTCCAAACAACCTCCCACACATTGGGCTGCGGGGCAACCCGGGATACTCCTGTAACTCGTACGCCGACGTAACCGTAAACCTCCCGTGGGAGGTGGGCCCCCAAAGGAGTTGATCGTCCACTCCATCATCAAACGTAGGCCGGATGGATGCGAGGTCGAAGCAGACCGCAGTCGGAAGATACTGTTGGAACCTGTGCTAGTGCCAGGTGCCTCTCCGGTCCAGGAAGTCGGCCACTGTAGCAGTCAATAGAGTGTCAGGGACGCCCACGGTGGTCAGGTGGACCAGGGGTCCCCACCCGCTTACCCAGTTATCGAGCTAGAATAAAATACGGCACCCATTCCCCAGAACCCAACGGCTGCCTTGCCTAACAATCGACCAGACGGCCGACAGGCTCCGCCAGACCATGGAAGTCCGGGACCTCGCAATAGTGTGGGGTAAATGATGCGTATCCAATCGATATTTCCCACAGAGCACACGAACCCACAGGGCGGAAGGGTTGACCATCAACGCCCAACCTAATTTGGCAAGTAACGCGTCATTGGTTGTGCGGAGTCGTTTGATGCCCAAACCCCCAGCGGACTTTGGCTGACAAACCATGTCCCAGTTCACTAGGTGGATCCGACACTGCAATGCGGTCGTACCCCAAATAAAATCACGCATAAGCTGTTCAAGATCGTCACAGAGTTAACGAGGGAGTCTAACCGTCTGCATCGTGAAAATGGGGAGAGCGGAGATAACCGACTGGGCTAAAGTCACCCGACCAGCCAAAGAAAAAGTCTGCGCACGCCAGCCTGTGAGCTTCGTTCGGGCTGTATCCAGAATATGTTGGAAGGTCCGTCTGGAGACGCGCTTGTGAAACAACGGGACCCTAAGATACCGGTCCAAATTATCCGTACGACTCAGGCGAAGACCGTGACTGAGCCGCCGGGCGATCTCCGGAGCCACGTTCCTCAAGAAAAAGATCCGGGTCTTCTCAAGACTTATCTTTTGCCCAGAGGCTAAGCAGCACCTGATGGAGTTGAAGAAGCTGGTGGCAACGTGGAAGCAGCTGGAGAGGTTCGTTGTTGGTCATTTGTTGGAGCTTTAAAAAAAACGTGAAGATAAGGAGCAAACAGTGGAGAAGGGACGTGCATGAATAAGGTGACACAAATCTTATTTATCATGTCAATGAACAGTAACAAAAGAGGGAGATAGCTGCAGTAGCAAAGAGAGCTTCATGGTTTTGCATGAACAAAAGGTGGAATCAATGGCAGCGGTAGAAGAGGTCGACCTTAGAGAATTTTTTTGGACAACAACAACCATCTCTCTCAAAGATTATATATCAGGTGTTTTTAATTTTATTTTTTTATTATTTCTTATTTATTTTAATTGTGTGGATTTAATCAATGCAAACATATATTATGACCATGATTTATGTTACATTGATGAATATGTGTGAGTAAGTTTTTCTTTTCGGTTAAGGTTAAGATTGATACTGGATTAGGATAATTTTTGTTGTATTAATTTTTGCTTGATTGAATGTATATTTAGTCCTAATTTAGCTTGATCACCTAAATTAAGACCTTAGATGATTGAATGTCATAACTAATGAGATTTAATTTGTCGGAAAATTAATCAAGCGACATACTTGAGACTAAAGTATAGACCAACTTTAGGATCTTGTGTGAGGATTCCTAGAATTAATGAACTTAATTTTAGGCTTCTTGTATTTAGCTCCTTTTTATTCTGAATTATCTATGAACCAAGTGGATGACTCGGATTTAGAAGAGAAGGGAACACCATGAACATTGGGTTCGACTTGCTTAAGTGAAGTATTTCCTAAATCAATCCACCGTTATAATTTTATTTGTAATATCTTATCCAATTGAAATCTAATATCTTAACAGAATTTTGTCATTTGATTAAAGCTAGTCGTTTTAATTCATAACTTGCATTTTTCATATTTCCTTGATTTGCTTACTTTAATTTATTTTAATTTCAAATCAATCAATTCTTGATCATTCAAAGTAATTTTTCATCATTTAATTTAATTGTCTTACGTGTTGGAATTTTCCTTGGGTACAATATCCAGTTCTTATCGATTTATATTACTACTCGACAGGGTGTGCTTGCTTCTAATTGGTCTAGATAGAATTTAATTTATATTGTTTTATTTAAACCGCAACAATAGGCTTTGATACCACTATAGGAATCCAACCGTGATCGAATTACGGACGTTGTAGAAAAACAAACAATTTTTACAGATTCTGAGTGGATCTTAATAATTGAATAAACATGAATAAAACACAAAACAAATTAGAAATTATACCTTGTTCGTCTTCCTGTTGAAAAATCTTTGAAACCTTTTTTATTGATAAATCACGAACTGTTCAATTGTCCAGCCGCTGATAGTATACACAGGGCAATTCTCAATACTTATTTTAGAGGAATAAGACAAAAAGTTTTAGCTTTTAAATGTTCGTTCTTTATTTAAATAGAAAATTCATTAGGGTTTTTAAATTAAAATCAAATTTCTTTAATTATAATTAAATCAAAATATAATTATAATTAATTTAATTTTAATGAAATCAAATATCTTATATTTGATCCCAAAAGTTTTTCAAACTTTATAATCATGTCTAACTTAATTAAATTGATTTTTCTTTCACAAATTGCTCTTTGATGTGTGACTCGTTAGAATATAGTTTTACCGTTTCAACAATATCCCGTCTTGATGAAACTAAAATTAGGAACACTTAGGAATAATATATAAGTGTAAATTGAATTTTATAATTATGATCTCATCGTAATTTTAATTATACAGTAATTATTTCAAGGATTTTACCTTTAGTATTAAAATATAAAATATTAATTAAATTAATACTTAAAGATAATTAAAGCGTTTTTCATTAATT